>JACEFZ010022347.1:0-109281 GCA_014155875.1 Cepaea nemoralis | reverse complement strand
AGATGTACAACAGAGATTCGAAGACTTGACCACCAGGACATCTTGTTCCCGCCCTTCATCCCCCATTAGGTCATAGACACTAGAAACATTTCTTCCCTTGTCTCGTAGAAACATTTTATGTCAGTTGTGACCGGATGTGGCCCGGAGAATAATAGCGCGTGTTATTAAACTTCCGGTGCGCTGATGACGAGGCCAGGGGTTCAGTCGCTACACCGGCATTAACCTAGACTTAACCTTGACTTCTCATTCAGAAAGCAATGGCAAACTACTGTCACCTATAAAATAAACATGAGGTTGATAGCAGCGTCCTGCAAGGGACATGCAACATTTAATGCACATATTTGTAAAGCACAGTCGACAGAGGGGTTACGTACGCAATTCCCAATCCCGCATAGCGCGTTCAAAACCTTGCAGCGGGCAATTTGGAAGCAGATCGCCTTGCGTTGTTTTTCATATAATTGTATGCATGCCGGACGTTCTGATATCAATGGCAAACTACTAAATGTAAACTTGCCAAGATATCACAAACATCCAAAAATGATGGGGTAGACTGCTACGTCCTGTGTGAGACATGCAACTAACTTTTTATAAAGTGTAGATTGGTGTTACCCTATGTTGGCTATCTCTTAGACCAGTGGTTCTCAACCGGTGGGGAATTCCCCCCCCCCCAGGGGGGAATTTTATGGTTTCCAGGGGGGGGGGGGGAGGGGGAGGGGAATGAAGACCACTTCAAGATCGCGTTAATACAAGAACCGATTACTTGATATTGTTTTTCCCTTCATACTTTACAGTTAAGTACGTCTCATCCTTCTATAATTCATTTTGTAAAGTCAGTAGACCCGCATATCATGTTATATGTGGATGTCTAGACTTGTTTTAGTATGTGCTATTAAATTTACCTACATTTGTACGCATACTGTATAGGGGTGGGGGATTTTTAGATAGGAAATATGAAAGGGGGGAATGACGTTCTGAAAATACGGTGAAAAAAAGGGGGGGGGGGGGCACGGGCCAAATTTTTGATAGGAAGAGGGGGGGGGGGGGGAATGACGTTCTGACAATATGGTGAAGGGGGGCACGGGCCAAAAAAGGTTGAGAATCACTGTCTTAGACAGATAGCGAGTAATAAACACTCACTCCAACTTCGAGTGGATACATTATATATGTTTATGTATCCTGTTTGTTGTAAGTACAGAATATGGCTGGGTTGTTTTTTCGTTTACTCCCTTTGAACTCAATGTTACAAGTGTTACTACTTCTACTGCACTGGACTGATGTTTGCGTGTGGATTAGCTTTCCCTATTACTAGTGTCCCTCGCCATTAGGCCAACCCACTCCAACTTCTGGGGTACTTGTAATTTACGTCCCCAGGTCAAGCATGAGAATTTAATATTTTAGTCCAACTGACCAATGTAGGGGTTGAACCGGCTACCTCGGCATCAGCATACCGGAAGTTACAGAGCGAGCGCTCTTATCTAATCTGTCATGCTGACCTCCGGTTAAGCTCAGCCCAACAAGAGCTCAATGTTGAAGAAGACTGGCTACTAAGACAAACAAACATGAGGACAAATACATTTGTTTCCTCAGAAATGCTGATCTCTATATGGTTATTAATAATTACGGATCTACAGTCCGTTTAGCTATCTGCGTTTTACAAAAACAGCAATGAGTAATTCTTCTCTTCCCCCATTTACCTCTACCTGTTGACTTTTCATAATACGTTGACAGGCGGGTGGGGGTGGGGTGGGGGGTGGGGGGGGGGGGGGGGTTTCTTATATCCGGGTCTGATGCAGGATGCATGTCAAAAGGAACGATTTTATATTACTCAAACAAACATGAGGACAAATACATTTGTTTCCTCAGAAACACAGTGATGTGCGCTTTCAAGGTGTTGTGACCTTAGATACTGTTTCTATGCGTCATACGTCATGGCGCCGACACGTGACCGTTCCAATACTTACACACACAGAAATGTACCTGGGACAGAGAGTATTTATATATTCGTACTTTTATCTCCGCCGAGCAGGACCTGACAATTTTAAACGGACACAAATTCTGCAAATATGATGGAACACAGACTCGCGGTCCTTTCGTTGTTGTTAGTTGTGGTTCAGCTAATTTCTGTGAGAGTCGAAAGTGTCCCTGTTCGTAAGTAGCCAGTTATTACTTTTATAATAGTTACACGCGGGTCGGAATCTGTGGCGGAGGCGTTACGGGCACAATTCTTAGTCCTGCATACCGCGTTCGAAACACAACTGCGAGCGATTTGACAGCAGACCGCCATGCGCTATTTTCATACAATGGTATGTGAGCCGGTCGTTCAGAAAGCAATGGCAAACTACTGAGCGTAATCTTGCCAAGAAATCAACAATCAGCTGAAAGATGCTGATGTTGACAGAGATGTCCTGTAATGGATATGCAAACATTTTTTTGATGACTTAACGAACTGCATGACTGGTTTCAGTCGACTAATTTAGGTGGAAAATGTCACAGTGTCACAGGCTACTAAATTCATTTGGTGGTTTCAATCGATGGTACAGCTCGTGGGAGTCAACAAAGTCCATGATATGCCAACTGGTCACTACCCACTCCCCCCCCCCTTCCTTAAGGTGCAGCCTAGCGTTCACAGCAAGCTCAACATATGGAAGTGAGATTATGTAGCCATGTGCAGGGCGTGAGCATTCCCTGGGTGAGCCCAGTATCAGAATGTCATGTGTCGGCTCTGCACTTGTGGAAGACTCCTTGGATGGCGGGAAATGCCCATGGTCTACCCCTGTCTTCCCTTAAGTGCCTATCAACATGCATAAGGCTGTTCCCAGCAGCGCAGATGGTATATCAAGAATAGACAGAGGGACAAAGATGACATTAACACCTATTAGCTGCGAAAAGTCCTACGAAAAACCGGTCAACAAACGCCCGCAGAAGTCGGATGTGTTCGCCAAAATGTACAAATATCGCAGCTCTACTGTAAACTGACACAATTCAATAACGTTCGAAACAAACAAAAATATTGGACGAACGAAGAAGAATAAAACATACTCGTCTTCTAATTTCCTCATTCTCAATTGTATTTCTTATCCTTAAGATCAGCTAACCAGGGTATATTTGTAATGACTGTGCAGTGTTTGAAAATATTACCGGTCCAAGTTTTGTATTTACCTATTATGTTGCATGAACTTTATAGAGGGTGAATACAAAACTTGGCCCGGCAATATTTTCAAACACTGCACAGCCATTAACAATTGATCCTATATTACAGAAGCCCTTTATGAGCGAGTAAACTGCGGTTTGGGAACCGACATTAACGCAGTTTCTAGTATTCTAGCATGCCAGCCCGGTCTGTGTGCGTTTGAATCCCCATCGAGGCGGATTTCGTTTATTAGCGAGGGTTCTCAGGCCAACCGATCCAAAATAGATACCGGGAAATTCCATGGGTAGCAAATGCGGTTGGAATCACATTAACCACTGACCTATCGAGAGCTAACGTCGTATATCCAGTCATCCTTAGGGCGTATACAAGGATCCTTTACTTTACTTGTACGGACTCTACGAGTTAATGGCTGGTGCAGCGGCGAAGGGCTACGAATGCAATTTATAATCTTGTATACCGAGCTAGAAACACAGCAGCAGGCGATCCGGAAGCAGACCGTCTTGCGTCGGTTTCCATAGAAAGGTATGAGGGCCGGTGGTTCAGTAATCAATGGCAAACTACTGAATGTACTCTTGCCAAGAAATCGCAATAAGTCAAAACATGCTGTGGCTGACTACGACGTCCTGAAATAGATGTGCAAATAACATTTTAAGATTTAATGATGTATTGGATTTCATAGCGTTGAGAATTGCCAGGTGCTTACAGTAATTCATTTGTTCCTTTCATTGTGTCTCCATAAATTGGTATGTTGTTTTTTGACATATGGAGAACAGCTAACGGTAGCTGGGATGTGATGTTTCAAGTCTTCACACACTCTAAGGCAGGGCATATGACATGAGATCACCAGCTCACTTCTTTGTCGCCGACCATTCCCAGATCATTTCTAGAAAAGTATGACATCTGTCAGCTGCTTATTTTTATGAGGTTAGATAGACCCCAGGGGCATTAAAATGTTGCATGTCCTTTTCTGGACGTTGCGAGCAACCCCGGTTTTCTTATCTGTTTATTTAGCCGCATATCTTTTTAAAGACATCATCATTTTTCAACAACATCATTTTTTGGCTATTGTGAGTTATAAGGCAAATTTACGTTCATTAGTTTTCCATTGCTTTTTAACCGACTGACATATATAGCACTTTTAAAAATCAACACAAACGGTCTACTTCCGAATCGCCTGAAGTTGATTTCGAACTTTTTTATCACAGACACCGACAATTTTCTGGTACAGGCCAGAAATGTATAATCATGATCCACCTTATGGGTGAACCAGGACCACAGTCTCGACAGGCACTCACACTAACCACTACACCACTTCGACTCCCACAGGTCAATACATCCATGGAAGAACACTGTTCTCACCAGTTGAGCAGGATCCTGGTTTGTTGTTCTCCAAATTTCTTATTTGTCTAGTCCTGTTACCATGTTCAGTGTGTTATATTTGCTGACTATCGTTCGTTCTTTGACTTTAAAGTATCTCACACTGCATATATTTCATATTCGCACTCCTCCTCCCCATATGTGAGGCTTTGGAGATATTGAATGCAGTTTCACAAGCCCGACATACCGGGTTCGGAGTCATTTAGGGGTGAATTTGGAGCCGATCGCATTACGTTGATTTTCACAATTGTATGATAGTCGGCCTTCAGAAAGCATTACGTTGACTTTCACAATGGTATGATAGTTGGCCGTTCAGAAAGCAAAAGCTAACTACCGAATGGAAGATTGCCTGGAATATAAACAGCAGCCAATGGAGGTAAGCGTGGCCGAATGAATAAGAGCAGTTGTTCTTTAACATCCGTTGTGCTGATGCTGAAGTAGTGGGTTCAATCATTACACCGGACAGTTGGACTATGTTCACTTCTCGTAAATTACAAGTATCTTTGAAGTCGGAGTTGGTTCGCCTGATGGCGAAGGATACTGGTAATAGGGAAAACTAATCCGCACGCAAAATTCAGTCCATTACTACTAGAAATAGCGTGTAAGGACTACACTTGAGTTCAAAGCGAGCGAGCGTTAAAAAACACAAAAAAACAATAAAGCCAATAAATGCTAGGATTGTTTGCGACGTCCGGTATAGAATGATATGCCACTGTTACATTATTGTGGAAAGCTCGATGTCCTATGTCTGAGTTTCCTCTTCTAGAAACATTAATGAGATTCTGTTGATCGTTCCAGGTCCATGCATTCATATAAGTTGTGACTTGCAATGCCCCTATGGAAGAGTGGTCAACACCAGCGACTGTACTACGTGCGCCTGCAGAAGCAAACCCAGACTTACACCAGGGAACTGCCGTGTCATCTGTCGGTATTACTGTCCGAATGGACGCATGCTGGACTCAGAGGCTGCCCCACCTGCAGGTGCAAGTCAACCGCTGTTCGAGTCTAAGAAGTTGAAGATGGCATGTCAAGTCATCAGGCATTAAGTCGGATCACATCAAAATCTAACATCTGACGTAACGAGGAAATAATATTTACATTACTAACATTTCTTTTGAATAATTACTCTTCGTTTGTGCCACACAAGACATGTATAAGCTTGTCAGTGTATTTTAGACGTTTGGCAACCTACGGCATGCTTGACAGCGAGGAACGATTTTCATTGGCACACTGAATGAATCATAAACAATTTAATTTTCAATTAAATAGAAGCATACTTCTTTTAAAGCTTTTCCCTGGGTTAAAATTTTGATTTTGGAGTAAGAATGTATGATCTGATGCAAACTGAGTGGGTAAATGTGGAGCTTCATTGACCGACCTTGAGGAAGGTCTATTTCTATCCTATCTTTCCGTTCTATCCCGACTACGCCCACCACCAACTTTATGGCTCTCTCGACTGTCGCCTGAACAGTCCCTTGTCCAGCACAAAAGTTGGCGTTGTCGAGTGATGTGATGCCGTTAAAATATTTTTTTTTAATGACAAAGACTTGATTGATGATAGTTTGCAGACTTTTGAACAAATAAATATTGATCAGACATCGTGGTCTTAGTTTGGCATGTAGAGTGACTTTTCCACATTATTTCGGCGTAACACTGTAAAAAGGTTGCCGATTACAGGCCTAGACTGTCTCCTGTTTGTTGAATGAAGTCGTCATCAGTTTGATTAACTTGCTGTCATTGTCTTTGTCTAAATTATGTTTGTGTAAATTATAACAGATTAAAAAAAATTCTTTTGCGTATCCCTTACGGGACGTGGCAGTCAACACCAGCATTTTTCAGCTGCTGTTGATGTACTAGACAAGTATAACAGATTATGTGCCAACAGAAAGTAGGTTAGGACCAAACATAAATGAATGACGGAAAATGGAAAGCAGGGGTGTGTCACAGTTATGATTTACAAGTTGATAATGTGGTAGCAGACATGTTGTATTATAGCGCAATGACAACATGTCGGCGATACATAAGTCCATGGCAGATACGAAAATTCGCTTAAGTCGATTAATCATCCAATGGCACTTAGCTGTTAAAAATATAAAAGATCATGCTAAAAGTTATAGACCGCCTTAAGGGTGTATTTGCTATATTCTGATAGACCCCCATATTTGTATAGGCCAATCAGCAATAGGTAGGTATGTGATTAGTCAATCGCCTGCCACCTTTACTTTTCAAGGTATTGCCTATTATCCAGATTAGCCTGTGTGGACATACGAGCTCAGGTACATTTTTAAAATTCGTATCCGCATCTATGAGAATTGAATCTATGTCTACAGAGCCAACATTCGATGGTCTAGCCACTACGCTACCGCGGCTCTATATGATGTCAGTGCTCGTCTATAACATGAGAGGCAGGGGGTGTCTGTGGCACACTCCCCGTGGAGATAGTACAGGGTGTATGTCTAATGATTGTGGTTTTTTTTTTAATGCCATTCCAAGTTTTTTTTATTTACCTTTTATGTTGCATAAGTTCAGACAGGGTGAATACAACACTTGGAACGGCAATATTTTCAAAAAACCCACATATTTTAATTAAAAATAAACCCCGTACTTCAGTGCAGGATCTGGAAGAAAGTCTGAACATCAGACTCAACCCGGTAGAAGCCAGTCCTTGGCATGGCTCAACCGACCTGAATGCTAGGCAGAAGACATAAAGTTACAACTCAAATCCTAACGACGATCAGCCAAGCTAAGAGGGGATTTAAAACGGACACCTTAAAAGTGTGATAGAAATTACAATAACCATACCATTGTCTTGTAACCTGTCAATATTGTTGTTAAGGATGTCAAGACAGTCAAGCACGTGCACATCACGGTATAGACGAACACGGTGGCATCATAAGGACAGTTTAAAGATGGCCGCCCCACTTTTGACATGCACCAAAGAGGAGCAGCGTTCTGTTATCTGTTGTTGTTTTTTTTTAAATCAGTGAAATTGTGAAACCTATATAAAGTCATCGGCAAATGAACGTCCAGTATGGTGATGCATGCCTGTCAGTCCAGCAAGTGAAGGTCCAGTATGGCGATGCGTGCCTGTAAGTCCAGTAAGTGTATGAATGAAGGTCCAGTATGGTGATGCGTACCTGTCAGTCCAGCAAGTGTATAAGTGGAGTAGGAAGGCCCAGTATGGTGATGCATGCCTGTCAGTCCAGCAAGTGTATGAATGAAGGTCCAGTATGGGGATACATGCCTGTCAGTCCAGCAAGTCTATGAGTGGAGTAGGAAGTTTCAAAACGGCCTGACTTCTGTGAAGATGTATCGCAGGTGGTGCCTGAGTGGTTACACACGCGACTGAGAGCATTTATTCTACAGGAATCCAAGCACTTTATTGACGCTGGAGGCCTTTCATTGAATGCAGTGCTGACTAAATAAAAAAAAATTATGCATTTGTTCTTTACATTATCAGAATATATCCCCCCTCCCCCTAACAAACATGTCAGGTTTGCAATTAAATCCTCCTCGTATTTTTGCTTCATCATACCAATACCTCTAGCCCGTTCATTGTCAGAAGAGAAGTTATATTTGGGTTCCTCGCCTGGCTCAGATTAATATTCCTGCGACTGAGTCAGCCACAAATAATTAATTTGAAAGTGATTGTAGTGCAAAGAGTGTATTGATGCTCGAGGCGGACACCATACCTCGAGACCACGCACCCCCCCCCCCTCCTATTCAAACAACCAATCAAGCCATTAATCAACCAAGCTATCAAGGACCAGCCAAAACATTCAGGATTTAAGCCATCAAGCAACTAACCAATCAAACAAACAAGCAACAAAGCAGCGATCTGAGCAAGCAATCAAGAAAATAATCAAGCAACAACTTAAGCAAGCAACCAAGCAACAAACCAATCAATCAACCAACCAATTAACAAGTATTGAATCTACCATGTCATTAATCAGCCCAACAGGTAATTAACTAAACAACCAAACAACCATCCAACAATCAAAGCAACTAACAAACTAAGTTACTAAGCAAGCAGCCGACCATACACCTAAGCTACCAAACAACTAACCAACCAAACACACAAACAGTAAGCAACCACCTCTTCAAGCAAGCAAACAACCAAGCAAACAATCAAGCAGCCACTTAAGCATCTAAGCAAGCAATTAACCAACCAAACAACACATCAGTCAACCACTCGATCAGTCTGCTGTTATTCCTCAGTTCAAGTTGTGCTAGCATAACTTAGGTAGGTAGATAGACACATACCAATATCTAATTGTTCTTTTGTAAACGAGCTTCTCGAAAACTAATTAAACTTCTCGTAATTCTCTAGAAATTCGTTAATATGAGGAATACATTCCACGGTATTGATTGGCACTCATAGAAGTAAAGGAAAGAAGTTGGAAACAAAGTACAGAATAGACAATGCCAAAATGAAAACAATAGTTAACACCGAGATCCGAACTTTCTGAGACCCCTCTCCACAAATAATGATGGTTCCTCATTGAAGAAACAAATGGTCTTCTACGCCAAGCCAATTTGACATTCCAATAATGATAAACAACAGTTGAAACCACTCCTCACAGAATGCCATACCTGCAGATTGTTCCAATCACGTGAACACCCGGATATTCGAACCTTCCACGGATTTCTTGTAAGGAATGTGTGTGTCGAATATGTCGCTCATTGCATGGACTCAGTAGCGTCAGCGACAAACCCCAATAAGTATGTCAGTAAAGGACCGCTATACACGCTGTAGACGTATTGGCCACATGGTGCTAGATTTGTATTTCCATAGATCAATCAGCAGACGAGGCATGGTCGGGCCAGTACCACGCCGCCCGCCTTTACTTCTCAACACATTTCTTCTTCTTCTTCTACTTCTTCTTCTTCTTCTTCTTCTTCTTCTTCTTCGTTCGACCGATGTGTTTGTTTTGGACGTAATTGCGTTGTGTAAGTTTACAGCAGAACTGCGATTGTTTAACCTTCCGGACGACACATCCGACTTCTGCGAGCGTTTGTTAATTGGATTATCCTATGGTATCCATTTTAGGATGGGTTAACTGGGAGACCAGTTCTATTTTTAAACATTTGAATCCAATCCATCTCGACCACTTGTGAACTGCGAGAAACAAATTGCTTTCGTAACCGAAAAAACAAACCCAACATTTTCTGAAAGTGAGGCGGACGGCTTGGCCACTTCCTCACGGAGATCCCTAAAATAGTACACTTGAATATACAATGTGACACATCTATACGTTTGGGGCGCGGCTGGCGCAGTGGTTAGATTGCCGTGTTTGCCTACGGTAGACCCTGGTTCGAATCTTCTATAAGGTGTGGATTTTTTTTCTGTCGGGGGGACAAGAAGAATACCTAACCTGCACAGTTCTCGGCGACTGCACTAGCCAGGCGGCCTTAACTCCCCAGGCTCAAGACCTCCCTGTCCTACACTGCAAAGTACTATGGGCAGTAAAGGACAGACAGTTTGGCGGTAAGTTGTATAAACAACGCTTGCGGCTTGTCGGCTTCCGTGCGTCAGAAATTGCGCGGATCTGGACGTACCAATACCCTCACACGTAGACGTGCACTTAGGATGGAGGGTATATAAATTCGTACGCGGCTCAGCCGAAGAGACTTGACGGGATCTGGCTAGCAACACTTTAACCCCTACAAACAAAAGATGGGGCTGACATATGTAGTCCTGTCCTTGCTGTTAATAGTGATTCAAATGTCCTATATCAGTACCGATACTCTACGTAAGTAGACAGTATTTTCATGTTAGAACAGAAATCACATGTTTATATTGATACATGCCATCGACATGTCGGCTTGAAATAATTATAAACAGGTTACACGAGGCTTCTCATAAGTCTTTAGCCTGACCATGAAGGAGTAAGCGGAGAAAATTGAAATTTGGCACATTCAATTTGTAAGCACAACACACCGTATTGACCAGATCTGCACATCCAACGGTTTGACAAAGCAATGGAGAAATCAGACGCCAGGCCTGTGATGACATTCTTGATGTTACAGGGGAAAATACCTACAGAAATACACAGGGAGATAGAGCCAGTGTTTGATGAAGTCTGTCCTTCGTATGCTTCTGTAAAAATAATGGGTGTTTGCAGTTTAAGTGTGGCCGTTCCCAAGCTGCTGATCTGCCAAGATCAGGACGACCGTCCTGATAGTGCAATAATGCAAATGCTGCAAAAGTGAAGAAAATCATAGACCAGGATAGGAAAATGACAATTGCAGAGATATCGGGTTCAGCAAAACTGAATAAGAGTACAGTTTTTAGAATTTTACACAACAGACTAAACATGAGAAAAGTGTGTCCCCGCTGGGTCCAGCGCCTGCTGACATGTGAACAGAAACAAACACGGGTTGATTGCTGTGGCTAGTTGCTCAACATGTGGCGGTTGAAAAACATGTTGACGACCATGGTGACGGTAGATGAGATTTGGATTCACGATTATGACCCAGAATCCAAAATTGCCAGCATGCAGTGGAAAACCCCGGGCTCACCAACACATGTCAAGTCAAGAGCGCACAAATCTGCAAGAAAAGTGATCTTGACTGTTTGTTTGTTTTTTTTTTTTTTTTTTTTTTGGGGGGGGGGGGGGGGCGTCAAAGGTGCCATACTGAAAGATTACATGCTTCATGGTGACACGGTTAATGGGCAGTACTATGCAGATCTCCTTATCAAACTAAGAAAGGCTGTGACCAGAAAACGAGGGATAGCGCGTACGCAAATTCTGCCTTTGCTTCAAGAAAGCGTGCCCTCCCATAAAGTACGGCTTGTGCTGCAAACCTCCAACGATTTGAATATTGAAATTCTTCCACACCCACCATACTCTCCAGATCTGGCTCCATCAGACTTTTTTTTCTTTTCCCAAATCTTAAAAAACAACTGAAAATAAATCGTGTTGACAGTGACGAAGATGTCATACTGGCTTGTGATAACTGGTTTAGTTCGAAAAATAGGTTGTTTTATTCTGAAGGTCTTTTCAAAGTCACACAGGGATTGCAGAAATGCATAAATTGAGATGGTGGCTATATTGAGAAGGAATAAGCACTGTGCCAAATTTCAATTTTCTCCGCCTACTCCTTCATAGTCAGGCTAAAGACTTATGAACAGTATGTTTCCATCTTGCTAAAGGTTACCTTCGTCATGTCAATTCTTGTTTTAATCTCTTCAAGGCATCTCCCATCAGATGTTATGACTGTTCCGTGTTAATTGTACCGATTCACTTGTTTAAGAATATTCCGATTTACTTGTACGAGGGTAAGTTAATAAGGAAGTCACAAATGGCTGTAGAAAAATTATTTAAAATGATAACAACTTGAAACCAGTTTATTTGTATACATACATTGTCCCTTTATTTCCCAACATAATTTCCACCAACATTGATGCACTTATCCCATCGTTTTGTCAGTTCTCCCAAACCCGCTACATAGAACTGCGTGTTTTTTGTTTTTTTTTCATTTACCTGCTATCCCACAGAACTGTGTGACTTACTTAATTGACTCGCCCTCGAAACTTTTTCTACCCAGCTATGCACCGCTTTACGGGACAAACATTTGTCAGCATAAACACTGAAAACCCACCTTGGCAAGAGACATTTCGCGAATGACGCCGAAGTTGAATGTAAAGTGAAAACGTGGTTTAGAAAGTAGAGCACGCAGTTCTATGCCGCCGGTTTTGGGAGGACTGATAAAACGATAGGGTAAATGCATCAATGTTGGTGGAAATTATGTTGAGAAATATAGGGCAATATGTGTATAAAAATAAATTGGTTTCAAGTTGTTATCATATTTAGTTATTTTTCTACAGCAATGTGTGGCTTCCTTATTGACTTTCCCTCGTAAATTACATTGTGGTATTTTCTTCTTCCTAGTGACTACCATAATCTATTTCTTATTATAATTGAATTCTAACCCTAGCTGTTCACTGTGTGCAACCACTGCATCTACTAAATGTTGCAGATCCTGCTCATGGTCTGCGGTCAATACTGTTTCATCCGTATATCTAATGTTATTTATGTTACGTCCCCCAATGATGATTCCTCTCATAATTTCTATATTTCTGGAGAGAAAAAAATGTTGTTTTTTTCACTGCATAAGGAAAAGATATTTGGAGATATTACACATCCTTGTGGCTCGCCTCACTGACTTTTAATAGACTGATACTGATCTACTTCATTATCAACTCTTATGGCAGCTTATTGTTTCCAATATATGTTTTTTACAAGTCTAAGGTCTTTCCATCAATTTGTAGATCTGCAAGCATTTATATCATGTTGACATGTCTTACTTTATCGAAAGCCTTTGTGTAGTCAATAAAGCAAAGGTGTAGGTATTTGTTTACTTCTATAGAACGTTCAATTAATGTTCTCAGCATATACACAGCATTTACTGTACCCTTGTCGTCTACGAACCCACATTGTTCTTCTCCTATTTCGGATGTATTTTCTTCCCAACTCGTTGCTTGATTATTTTTAGCAAAATCTTCTAGATGTTGCTCATTATACTAAATGTTCGATATTGATCACATTCTAAGGCTCGGGATTGCAATAAATATCATCATCATCAAGTGCCCTGCCAGCTGGCGTAGGCGTTCATGGCTCTGCCCAGATCTCGGTCTTTGCGGTTGTGACATGTTTGATTGAGTTACCAGAGGACCTAGTTAGTAGTGTTCTCTGGAGATATATCTTGAATAATAAATAACAAGATAAAGGATATAATTTAGCACGTTTTGTCTAGAGGTCACTCAAATGAGCTAATCATTCCCGCAATAGCCTTTTTGGAGAACATTTTTCTTTGGCTCAAACCCCCACTGTGAGACCACTATGTATCTACACAGAAATTTATAAAAGAAGTAAAATAGTTCACCCAAGGCCAGAGAAGATCTGAACTATTAGCGCCTGTACAACTGAGGATCCCTCTCACTCAACATAATGTTGCCAGTGTGCTGTTCGTCCGTCACATAGATCTTCTCCTATATATTTTGTCATTTTGTGACCTATATCAGTTTGTCCCATTTCTTTGGGATTGTAGGACCCAATTATATGTAGACAAACTCAACAATAACTGTACATTACATCTGTTGGACAAGACATCTACATGACAGTTTCTTGACAAAAGTGGGACATACATTCACAAGGAATTGTGTACACCAGCCATTGTACAAGACTTACATCATAAGAGATACTTGACAACATCTATACAAGACTTTTCACAATATGTATAACCAACCACAGCACTTAAGACAGTCACCAGAGACAACACTTGACAGCAACTGTACAAGAAATTCACTGGGGACATGTACTTCAAACACTGATTCATCAAATACACACTTTATTGAGTTGATGGTGAGTTGAGTGATGACCATTGTCTCATCTCCTGTCATGTCAACACTTCAATTATTGCATAGAAAATGCATAAAATATGTCACACATGCAGGTTGATAAACAAGATACAACACTTCTTATTTACTCCACCAGCCAATAACCAGCTCTCCTCCTCCTCTCCTCTCTAATCACCACTACACCATTGACTTTTATCCTTTCTTCTACTGTTAATGAGGGAAAACCAAGATAAGCCATAACCTGGGGCAAGCATAGGGACCTTCTGCTCCACTGGTCTGTTTAATCCTTTTAGCACCTATGATGGGTGTTGGACAGCTCAGGTTGCAGTTTTCCCCCATGATGATTTTCCAAGTCTGACTAATTATCCCCTACTGTCACAGTTTGAAGAAAAGCTACAGCCTTGTCTTTCACTGGTGAGTTGACTGTTTATGAAGTTGAGACTTAGGATGTTGTTCTCCTTTTCCTGTAGAGGAAGATCTAAGATACAAATATGTCCCAGTCTTCTTCCTTCTCCTCAGTCTATCTCACGTACTTTACATACAAGTCTTCATTCTGAAACACTGTGTGAGCACCAGGCTGGAGATTAACTAAGATAAGTCCTAGCCAAACAATCCATTGTCCCAGTCATTTCACCAGACGTCCCGAATGAGGTTCACCACCATAGACTTGTTGTTTAGTTCTCAGATGACATTTGATTGACTCAAAGATCACTGTCCAGTTCACCACTATTATAGTGCTTCAGATTGTGTTATGCTCCCATTTATGCATTCAGCTGTTAAAGAGCTGACAGAAAATTCTTCTTGATATTCCCACATTTTGATAGGGAGTCACTTCTGGATCTAGGACTTCTGTTTAGTTGTCCCAGATGATATATGGATGGCCTCTCCACCATACTGTTCTCTGTCGATATATAAAATGGCACAACATCTCTTTACATATGTTAAAAGATAATGTTATTATACATCAACAGACACAGATTGGGGATGGGGAGGAAAAGGATGGGTGTGGTCCCAACACACCTCTCCTAGTTTGATGATGATGTGAATTTCACTGTGATGTACTGTGGGTGATATGTGTTCAATTCACCCTTATCTGTGGTAATCACAAGACCATATGCTGAGACAGGGTAGCTTAACACAATTACAAGCATTTATGTGGTCTAAGTTCCACCATGTTTGAACCACAGTAGACCTGGGCACAAGGAGGACCAGACACAGTACAGCAATCATTGTGACATAGCAACATGGGACAGGCTTTGTGAAGGGAAATGGAAAATAGGCATTTACAACTGCAATCTGCATTATGTATTAACTAATGGCATTTACCAAATTAGCAGACCAGACATCCATTCCAATGGCTGTGATGTCGGTGCATGAATGTCCTATTCCATATACACTCACTCAGCAATGCCAGACCTCACCCCTTTTCTCAGACAGACCTGACTCACAGGTACATCATCATCATCATGTGCTCTTTCCCCACTGAGTAATTTCCATGTCTACTACAGTAGGTAACAGAAGCTCAATTGCATACACAATTGTTCACATATGCACCAAGCACATATGTGGAAAACATGTTTAGTCCTTGTAAGTTTGCATGAGCCATACATTATATTCAGCCAACTGAGACACAGATTCACACACCTATTGTTCTCTTAAGAACTAGTTTATATGAACCAACCAACAGTAGAAGTAACAGTGTAATACTTCAAAGAGAAATTATAGTAATTCTCTTGAGCTTATAGCCACCAGGCATCACATGGACTTAGCAATTCTGGCGTGCCATCACCGTCCTGTTTACATATGGATATTTGAAGCATCTTTCTTTCTACTAATGTGAGAGGCTACTTATCAAAGCACCAGCTCATTCCTCCAACATTCTCAGCGTTTTACAAAGGAACTTGTACATGTTTACATCACTCATTCCAATCCAGACTGCCATTTGTTAACTCGCGAGAGCAAAGGTACAGTTGATTTAAGAATAAGTCATCCTAGGCATGAAGAATGCACAAGGGGTTTAGGTTTGCGAATTTGCATGAGTGTACTATACATTCATCAAGCATACGCAACCAGTCACAACAAGGGATTGATATGCACTTGGAGTATACAGCGTGAAAGACATGTCAAGGTTGAAGAAGCAGTATCTAGAATACTGGCGCACAGAAGTTAGGTTTTCCATTTTCACATTTTATTCATAATATACTCTTATATTCTTCTCATTCGTTCACTAGGCACAACTACAACATTAAAGTATGTTTTAAAGTGGTACCTGTTGTCCAGAGAACAATATATTATTGAATCTTTAAGGGCATTGTTGGGTCATCACATCACACTAGCGACCGCTCCCGGTGAAATCCCCGCTCAACTAATTAGATTTTAAAATATGGCCCAGGAATAGCGTGGGCTCATTACTTATTAACCAATCAAAAGACAAGCGCATATATCGCTGCCCTCCCCCAACTCGTTCTAGAACATACTAGTTCCAAGAATCGTCCTTCTAACTGGAAACGCCCCCGTTCCGACTTAAAGTATTTTTATGAATGTGTAGGGCTGGGAATGGGGAATTCTGTTCCATCATGCTACAGCGGTTCTGGATCAACTCTGCTGATGGTATTCCTCCATGCCACTGTCTTAATCCATCCAGCATCATATCTCTTGGTCTGCCTCTGCCTCTCTTCCTATCGATCTTTCCAATTGTCACGCTGTTCTCCAATGCCTCTCTTCTCATCACATGACCGAAGAAAGCTGTTTGTCTCTTTCTTATTGCTGTATATAATGTTCTAGTTTCATTAGCCTCTTTCAGGCAATCGTTGTTAGTTATTCTGGCAGTCCAAGGAATTCGCAACATTTGTCTCAGGAACCACATCTCTGTTGCTTCTAATTTCTTCCTAATTTGTTCATTTACATTCTTAGGTTCACTGCCATACAGCAAAACTGCAGGAGGTAAGTCTTCAGTATCATATGTTGTGTTCAACAGTCTGATGACCTGGTCTATTCCATATTCTTCTAAGGCATTGATCATTTCTGTTTTGATGTTCTCTGGCCTCTGGGTCTTGCCAATTTTCATGTAGTTATAAGCATTCTGAACTTCCATCTTCAACATTGATGGTCCTTCATTACTATTCCGAACATCATACAGTTCTTCTCTTGTATCATCATCCAGCTATGTATTGCAATTTCCCATTATTTTTCAACTTTACACGTTATAATAACAATCTGCCCGTTACCGTATCAAAGGTGATTCCTACACAGATTGTTTATGCCTCATTGGTCTAATTTGTTTTTACATGTGCTGCCTTCTTTCCAAAAATCTCAAATTAATTTTCCAGTACAGTATTACATAATGTTGTATTTCTGAGTACAGTATTACATAATGTTGTATTTCTTGCCCCTCACCAGGCAGGCGACAACGGTTGTGTATGTAAAGGCTTACATGCGTGTCTGTATGCCCGGTGGTCGTGTGTTGACATCCTTCTCAAGGCGTAAACAAAATGTTGCATTTCCTTTACAAAGACTTGCATTCTACCATACGTTGGTTTTTTAGTTAAGTTTATGTTCAGTAGTTTGCCATTTGTTTCTGAGCGAGAAGTCCATGTTTAAGTCCAACTTAATGCCGGTGTAGGGGTTGAACCGCCTACCCCGCTATCATCGTAAAGGAAGCTTAAGACCGAGCTTTCTTATTCTTTCGGCCAAGTTGGTGTCTTATGAGGATTTATAATTGGCCTGGCTTCAAGGAACACCCATGATCAAATCACTTCCAGGAACTGTTCACAGAAGCCTAGGCGGCAGGTGTGATATTGAATACATCCCCAATCGAGAGCTGATTGGTCCAGAAATATAGGCCTTGCACCATATACCCAACAATGCGTGGAAAAGGGGTCATTTTCTATTGTTATTTTAAATACTTAATATCATGTGTTGTGTTTAATATTTACATATTATGTTATTATATATACATAATATTTAAATGGTAACCTTTGTTTTTAACTCGTTCCAGCTATATGCTCTCATATATGCAGACGATACTGTAACCCTTATTCATACATCCTGGTTTCTAACCATTGTCCGCGGTGCATCTGTAGACACCTAGACATTCCAAGACCACCTGAATGCGGTCCGGTTTGTTACACAGTATGTCCTTTTGGAAGAGTTATAGACACGAGAGGCTGTCGAACATGCAGATGCTGGACAAGCCCATGGCATTTTCCTCACCACTGAGCCCTGGCTGCCTGAGAAAATTGTGATTGTAAGCCAACCATTAATAGAAAAATTAAACCTCGAAAAGGCTAAAAATGTGTTGATGTGTTTTCATATCGTCATATCATCATTATCATTTGCCACACCGTTAGGCGTGGGCGATCATAGATCGCCATCTCACACGATCACCAGAGTCGTGGGTCAGCTCTGTGTTCTTGTCTCGAGTATACTGTTTGACCAAACCATCCAAATATTTATCTCTCTGTCTTCCGCTTGCTTCTTTTCTCTTCAATCTTGCCAGTTGGCACCACGTTCTCCAGTTTATTTCTTCTCATAACGTACTAAAACATTGTTGATTGTCTACGTCTTATTTCTGTAATCAGTTTACAGTTTTCATTTGTTTCTTGTAGGATTTGCTCATTTGTTTTTCTGTTTGTCCGTGGTATTCTTCGTATTTTCATCAGAAACCACATGCCTACTGCCATAAGATGTTTCTCAACTTATCTGCTCATTGTCCACGCTTCACATCCATACAAAAGTACAGTTTCTATGAATCACTTCAACACTCATTTTCTCGTTGCAAATGACATCTTTTTATTGGTCAGTGTGTTTTCCATCTTGCAAAAGGCTACCTTCGCCTTAGCGATTCTTGTGCTAATCTCTTCAAGGCACCTCCTATCAGATGTTATGACTATTCTGAGATACTTGTACAGATTCACTTGTTTAAGAATACTCCCATTTACCGGTATATTACATTTTCATTTCACATCTAATGACATTCTCCAGATTCAGGGCATTACTGTCAGTGGAATGACTGAAGTCTAAGGTACATGACTTGTGAACTGTAAACCCTCTCAGCAGATGTGAAGATATAGCAAATTCCGGACAACATTTGCGTGAAAGTGTTATTATGCTCTCGTTCTCACTCATCATCATCATCATCATCATCATCATCATCATCATCATCATCATCATACGCTTTGTCAGCTGGCATAGGCGTTCATGCCTCTCCGCATATCTCGGTTATTTGTGCGCTGCTGATGATATTCCTCCATGCCAGCTTCTCAGTCCACCCGGCATCATTAATCTTTGTCTACCTCTGCCTCTGTTCCCACTGACCTTGCCAGATATCACGATATTCTCTACTGCCTGGCTTATTACATTACCAACGGAGGTCAGCATAGCCGAATGTTTAAGAGCGCGGGTTCTTAAACATCCGGTGTGCTGCTGCCGGGGTAGCGGGTTCAACTCCTACACCGGTCAGCTGGACAATATGTTGACTTATCGTCCTTGACTTGGGGACGTAAATTACAAGTACCTCTGAAGTTTGAGTAGGTTCGCCTAATGGCGTGGGATATTCGTAACAGGGAAAGCTAATCCACACCCACAAATCAGTTCAGACACTAGAACTAGTAGCATGTGTGTAAACTACGCTTGAGTTCAAAGCTAGGGAAGGCACACACATAAATGACCAAAGAATGCTCTTTATCCATTTCTTATAGTTGTATATAATGTTCTAGTTTTATTAACCTCTCCCAGGCAATCATTGCTGGTTACTCTGGCAGTCCAAGTTTTCACAACATTCGTCTCAGGAACCACATTTCCGACTTTCCTAATTTGTACATTAACGATCCATGATTCTCTGCCATACAGCAAAACAGGTTCTATATAACATTTCAGCAATGTCTTTCATATATTCTGTGATAGTGACTTACTGCAAAAGATATTTTTCATTGTCTGTAATTCAGCTTTTGCTTGCCCTATTCTGCTGTAAATCTCTGTCATGCATCTCCTATCTGATGTTTTAATTGTTCATGATTATTTAAATGTATCAACTCTTTATTGTCATCTGTTTCATTGATGTAGCCCTTGTTTCTGTTTTCTTGACATTCAGGGAAAGTTCCTCTATTGAAATATATGTTACTACTATCCAAAACTTGTAGTTCTTCCGTATTTTTCGCCATCAATTCTGTGTCATTATTACTACAACAATAATATGACGTAGCTGTGTTTTTACCTTAATTGTGTTTTAACTGACTCAGTGCCAAACAAAAAGTGAGTTTGGACCAAATATGGTACACAGTAGTTTAGTTTAGTTTAGTCGATGGATCAACATCACGGCACACGGGTGTAACCCATAAGTACTCCGTTCTCCTCCTAACTCAAACCTGAGTCTGGAGAAACTCAGCTCAGTGCACGAACTCCGTAGCACCGGCGAGGATCATGAAATACTTTGGGTAGATTTTTTACTCGAAATTTTGCCCGGCAGCGCCGTTTAGCTACTCTTTTTTCGATTTCCAACTGCCAAGGGATTTTTTTTTACGTGCGCAACAATACACACGGGCGTCCTATCTCACTACCCAGAGACCAGGGAAAATGATATTACTAGAAATCCACGTGAAAAAATCCCGATCCTCACCGTGGCTTGAACCCGGGACCTCCAGCACTCGAGGCGGACACCATACCTCGAGACCACGCAGTCCCCCTATATATATATATATATATATATATATATATATATATATATATATATATATATATATATATATATATATATATATATATATATATATATATATATATATATATATATATATATATATATATATATATATATATATATGTGCTATGTCCCTATGTCTCCTATGTCCTAGGAGATCAAGTTTACCCCGAATCACAGTGTGGCTTTCGACAGAACCGGTCTACCACTGATATGATATTCTCATTGCGACAAATGCAAGAAAAATGCCGTGAACAGAATCAACCACTGTTTATTGCCTTCATCGACCTCACAAAGGCATTTGATTTGGTCAGTCGTGAGGGTCTGTTCAAGGCACTAAAGAAGATTGGCTGCCCACCAACTCTTCTGTCCATAGTGGAATCGTTCCACACAGGCATGAAGGGTATAATCAAGTTTGATGGTGCAACTTCTGAAGAATTTGAAATCAAGAGTGGAGTTAAGCAAGGTTGTGTACTAGCTCCCACCCTCTTTGGAATATACTTTTCACTTCTACTGAAATATGCATTTCGTGATCAGGATGGTGGTATATACATTCACTCACGCTCAGATGGCGGCCTCTACAATGCTCAGAGATTGAAGGCTAAGACCAAAATTAGGAGGGTACTGATCAGAGAGTTGCTTTTTGCAGATGATGCTGCAGTTACGACCCACTCTGAGGAAGAATTGCAATGTCTACTATCTGCATTCTCCAATGCTTGTTCTGAATTTGGTTTAACAATTAGCAAAAAGAAGACACAGATTATGTCACAAGGTGCACATGGGGTACCATCAATCTTTATTGACGACGCCGAACTAGAGATAGTAGACCATTTTACATATCTAGGATCAGTGGTAAATAGCAAATTATCCCTAGATCAGGAAATCAACATCCGGATTGGTAAGGCAGCAACAACAATGAACAGGTTAAGAAAAAGAGTCTGGGAGAACAGGAAGCTTACTGCCAAAACAAAAGTCCTTGTCTATCAAGCCTGTGTCCTTAGTACTCTTCTCTATGGCAGTGAAACCTGGACAACTTACTCACACCAAGAGAACAATTTAAACAGCTTTCATATGCGGTGTCTGCGAAGAATTCTTGGTATTAAGTGGCAAGACAAAATCACAAATACTGAAGTATTGGAAAGATCAGGTTGTGTGACAGTTTATTCCATGCTCAGTCTTCGTAGACTTAGATGGATAGGACATCTTAGGAGGATGGATGATGGTAGAATACCAAAGGATATCTTTTTTGGTGAATTACAGATGGGTAAGAGATCTCAGGGTCGGCCTCTACTACGATACAAAGACGTGTGTAAGCGGGACATGATTGATACAGGCATTGATAATGCACATTGGGAGCAAGTCGCCGCTGAACGTGTTGCATGGAGGGCAAATATCAGAAATGGAATAAAGTCAAAGGAGAAAATTATTGCAGAAAAGTCACACACTAAGCGTTTGAGACGTAAGATGGTGCATGATGGTGGAAATGACCACGTGTTCACATGCACCCACTGTGAACGGACATTTACAGCGCAAATTGGCCTTATCAGTCACACTCGCTACCGCCATAGTTACAAGTTATTATGCCTTTTTAAAGCACAAACTATCGTCTGTCAAGACGGCAAGGTGCCAATGATATATATATATATATATATATATATATATATATATATATATATATATATATATATATATATATATATATATATATATATATGGTACACAATCAAATAAACAAGTATTATATTGTAAATTTCCGCTCACTGAGCATTGAAATTGTGGAAGATACCACGAAACTAAACAAATAACACGATAACCAAAGAATGACGATATATCGTCCTTCTGTCCAAATGAGAAGTCATATGGCGAAATATTATCCTTCACCTATAGCCTCATCAACATAATATTTTGAAATGCTTTGAAATTTGTAAGTACAATACCAAATGCAGACTGCTATAGCGAAACAGATTAGTCAAAAGATATATTCCTATAAAATTAAAGAAAGTCACATATACACCAAGAAGATCTATGTGCACTGAAGAGTGAGGAGATAAAAAGATAAATTCAACGTCAGAGTTGATCCAGAACACCAAAGACCGAGATCTGTGGAGAGCCATGAACGCCAACGCCAGCAGGCACGGCACTTGATGATGATGATGATGATGATGATGATGATGATGATGATGATGATGATGATGATGATGATGATGTGATGATGATGATGATGATGATGATGATGATGCTGATGATGATGATGCTGATGATGATGATGATGATGAGAAGTAAAGGACATATTTAATGCATTGGCTGATCTGGAAATTATATTTCAAGATGTCAGTGACCAATGGGGATATAACAGCAATTCAAGAAATAAGGTGGCAAGGAGAGGGTACTTTAGAGCAAAATGGAATGATTATAATATATGGAGGAAACACCCAAAATAAACATGAATTAGGAACAGGATTTGTCATCAAAAAAGAGTTATGGGGGAACGTTTTAAACTTTAAAGCTGTTAATGACAGGATTAGTAAATTACGAATAAAAGGTAAATGGAAAAATATAACGATGATTAATGTACATGCACCTACTGAAGAGAAAGAAGATGATATTAAAGAAGACTTTTATAATGATCTGGAAGATGTCATAGAAGAAACCCCCAAACAGGACATCCTGATTGTGCTGGGAGACTTCATTGCAAAAATAGGTAGAGAGCAAACTAATAAAAAAAAGTAGCCGGTATGGAAAGCCTACATACAACTTCAAATGATAATGGATGGAGAGTCATCAACCTGGCAGAAGCCAAAGGACTGCAGATTAGTAGTACCAGACTACAAAGAAAGGATATACACAAACAAACTTGGAAATCATGTGACAAGAGAATCTAGAATCAAATCGATCACATTTTAATTAACAACAGAAATGCATCAAACATACAGCAATGTTAGAAGTTATAAAGGAACTGAGTGCCACAGTGACCACTTCCTCGTTGGAGCAAAATTTTAAATAAAACTTAAGAGAGCTTTCTATACTAAATTACAAAGATTACACCCAACATATAACAGAGAAAAACTACAAGACATTACAGTCAAAGAGAAATTTACAGATGAAATAAAATGTAAACTTGAAACTCTGCAAAACCCTTCGGAGGAAAGCGTTGACCAAACTTGGTTGAACATCAAGAATACAATTCAATCTACCGCAGAAGAATGTCTCGGTGTGTTAACCACGCATAGAAAGAACAGATGGTTCAATCAAAAATGTGAAGAAGCAGTCATTAGGAAGAAGAATGCCAGACATGTATGGTTAAATGACATCAATAACATCCAAAAGGAAGAGCATTATAGAAATGAATGTAAAGAGGCTACAAAAATAGTAAGACAGCAGAAGCGAGAATATATGAGTAATATAATCAAAGATATGGAAACTAATCACCAGAAAAATGAATCCAGAAATTTTTTAAAAGAACTGAAGTCAATGAAACGAGGGCACCAACAAAACACATATGGTTTAAAAGACAAAAATGGGAATATGATAAATACCAATGAGGAAATGTGCAACACATGGAAAGAATATTTTATTGAATTACTAAATTGTGAAGCTCCAAGTAACATTTTCCCACAGGAAGAGGTTCTAACATGCGAACCACAAATTGAAGAACCTACATTTGAAGAAATCCTATATGTAATCGCACGACTTAAAAACAATAAGGCAACTGGGACTGATGGAATTGCTGCTGAATTTATAAAGGCAGGTGGCCATGCATTACATCTAAAGCTATACGAACTAATAATAAAAATCTGGAGGACAGAAGAATTACCCCATGACTGGAAAGAGTCATTATTGATACCTATCTTTAAGAAAGGAGACAAGTTCCAATGTGGAAATTATAGAGGAATATCACTACTGTCCACAAGCTATAAGATACTATCCGCAGTATTACTAAATAGACTAAAACCATATTCAGAAGACATATTAGGTGGGTTTTAGACAAAACAGATCAACAATAGATCAGATATTTATCCTACGACAAATAGCCGAGAAACATTGGGAATATAAAAGATATCTCCATAACATTTTTGTGGATTTTAAAAAGGCTTATGATAGTGTCCATAGGAATAGTCTATGGAATGCTATGCAGGAATTTGGAATACCAAGGAAGTTAATCAACATGACCAGACTATGCATGGAAGATACTTATAATATAGTAACATATAAAGGCAGGAAATCAGACCCCTTCCAAATAACATCTGGCTTGAAACAGGGTGATGCACTATCGCCGCTACTCTTCAATCTGGCTCTAGAGAAAGTTGTAAGGAAGATAAAGGAGGAATGTGATATTGGAGGAACATCCAAGCTGCTTGGTTATGCAGATGATATAGATATTATAGGGCAAAGTGAACAAAAGACATTGGAAATATTGACTCACTTAAAGGGAAAAGCCCAACAGATGGTGCTGGTTATCAACCAAGATAAGACAGAATATATGGTAATTTCAAGAGACGGAATGGTTAAAAACTCTGGCCACATACAAATAGATAATATGACCATTAAAAGAACGGAAACATACAAATACCTGGGTACAATCTTCAACTGCTCCAACATCATAAGGGAAGAAATACAAACTAGAATCAACTCTGGAAATAAGATATACTATGCACTACAACATCTACTAAAATCAAAGGCGCTATCTCGTAACACCAAAATCACAATATACAAAACACTGATCAGACCAGTTGTGCTGTATGGCTCTGAAACCTGGAGTACAACGAAAGGAGACGAAGCCTTGTTACAAACCTTTGAGAACAAAATTTTAAGACGCATCTTTGGACCCATTAGGGATACACAAAGTGGAGAGTGGAAAAGAATAAGTACCAAAGACATTTATGATCTGTTTGTCTCCGCTAATCACTGGTATCATGAAGGCTAATAGACTACAATGGCTGGGGCATATAGAAAGAATGGAAGATAATAGGGAAACAAAACTCGCTTACACTCAGGAAATAAATGACCTTAGACCCCGAGGTAGACCAAGAAGACGGTGGAGAGATAATACATGTACAGACCTACAAGCACTTGGAATCAACGACTGACAAGAGAAGGTCCACCAGAGAGACGAATGGAGACGGATTGTATTTGCAGCAAAGAACCTCAATGGCTCGGAAAGCTGAAGAAGAAGAAGAAGAAGAAGAAGAAGAAGAAGAAGAAGAAGAAGAAGAAGAAGAAGAAGAAGAAGAAGAAGAAGAAGAAGAAGAAGAAGAAGAAGAAGAAGAAGAAGAAGAAGAAGAAGAAGAAGAAGAAGAAGAAGAAGTGACCAATGGGAAATACTGAAGAACTCAGTCAGCCAGGCTGCAGAAACAACTATCCCCAAAAAGATTATGGGACGTAAAAAATGGATGACAGAAGACATCTTAACTGATTCAGTGCCGAAGGACTCTATATCGCCAAATGTAACCTCTCATTTTGACATAGGGACGATATATCGCATTGTGTTATTTGTTATGTTTTGTGTATATTCCACAATTTCAATGCTCAGATAATGACATTTTTCAGTTATAAAACTTGTTAATTTGATTGTGTATAATGTTTGGTCCAAACCTACCTTTTGTTCCGCAGTGAATCAGTTAAAACTAATTGCAGCCTTACCAATCTCACCCGTTCGTATAGCTGAAAGTCAGGATCGTCAGCCGCGCCTAAATGACCATATCTACTACAAGAGACAGAGGTGGCTGTAGTTTGCTGCAGCCATCACTCTTGTTACAACCATATCCTACTTGGCGTTCATGATCATTCATTCATTCAGTAGCATGTCCTTTGCAGAACCTCACTCCCATAATAACCTACCGGAAAACTTCTCGATCACAAACAAGATGTCCCGCGTCCGATACACCCATCTGGAGATAATCCGTCACATCCTACACCCATCTTCTCTTTGGCCTTCCTCTTCCTATCTTCTCAGGCATATACCCCTCCATTATTGTTCTCTCCAAACTATCATGATGTTTCAAGTAACCAAAATTTTTAAATTTTCTCTGTTTTATCGTCTTTAATAGCCATCCCTCTTCATGATCACTTGGCCTATATGCTCGGTAAAAACAAGGTGTAGACAGGCTAACTCTGAAATATTTGACCTAGATTTAAAATTGCCTCTACAAATCACCTCATACACGATGATGATCACTTCACCATGTGGAGGTCAGCGTGGCTGAATGGATGCGATAAGGGAACTCACTCTTAAACTTGCGGTGTGCTGATGCCAAGGTCGCGGGTCCTGCGCCGATCAGTTGGATTAAAATGTTGATTCTCGCCCTTCACTTCAGGTCGTAAACTACAAGTACAGTACCTCAGAAGTTGGAGAGGGTTCGCCTGATGGTGAGGGACTCTAATGATAGGGAAAGCCTCTCCAATACAGGACCTCTCTGCCTGGCACTACGACAGTTCCAGTATCCCACTCTTACGTGGTTGAAACCTAGTCTCTCCACTTTTCGTCTTGTTCTCCTGGCGCCTGCCCTCCTATTTCTATGCCTTCTTCTCACACCATTTCCTCGCCTTCTCCTCCTCACTCTCTCTTCGCTAGCCGCTGAAAGATGTGTCAAGCGCAGAGCACGTGCTCCGTAGCTCCGGCGACGATTCCCATGTTTAATTAACTTCATAAGCAAATTTTGGATATTGCAGGAAAAAAGAACGGTCACCCTAGCATTGCCTGCTTACTAGGGAAGGGGCAGGGGATGTCCCTCAGGAGTCCATACGCACTAGCGCCGCCCCGCCCGCATACCAGACGTTCCACGTTCACGACCAACTCACCCGTGGCCATTCAGTCCTCGGCACGTCGGTCCACCTTAAACTTAGGGGTTTATAATCGGAGTTTTCCATCTCCTAGATTGGCCGCTTTATTAGCTAACGGACCCAATCTACCCGGGGGCAAGAGATTCCTGCGCCTCATTCCTGGCGAACATAGTATGTACATGTATACAGGGAACAAAACCAATGTAATAAAACATCTATCAAATTGTAAGTACATAGTGAAAGTCACCACACCATGGAAACCTAACTCTCGTCACCAAAGGAAGCAGTGACAACAACAGTAATCTGGTAATCAGTACACTAAACTATATACGTTGAGCTCTGCAGTACGACGTGACCAAAATACACACTGACAATCAGGATAATCCACATGACTTATGCCGTATGTCAATAGATGAGGTGGGATTTATGAATTAGCCTTGTGTTTTTTAAGCCACATATTCTAGCCACAGTGCATATAGATTCTGTAACCGGCAGCTTGGGTGCATTGGAGGTTCGCTTGGAAGTTGTAACCAGAGTTTCATTCAGAATGTCCTGATGTTGTATCAAGGACTTGTCATCGAACATGCTCGTCTCTCGGATGTTGCCCAGGACTTTCCCAAAAGAGTGGATTCTGAATATTGGCGGGATTTGTATTAAAACCAGGCACTTACATAGATCGGAATATCACTGGCAGTCCACTGCCACAAATTGATCGCTGTCTTGATGTCTTGCCGCTTTTTTTTTTTAAATTGGCCTAGGATGCATCAGTTTGGGAGCCGGGTGGATCGTAAAACATAATCATTGCCAGATCCTTTTATTTGACAACGGCATGAAAGTTATCATCGTCCAGCCCAAACACTTTCTGACCGTCAAAGAAAACATCATAGGATAGGACCGGATCTTTATCTTCTAGAGTTGAGTAACCTAGAATTGATTGTTGCCCTGGGCGTAGCTGTTCATCATAGACAAATCGTTCATCACCACTTTTGTCCAGAACCTGAAGAAGTTCAAGGAGTATGCGTTTTCATTGGCCGGTACAGTGCCACTCAAGTTCCCATATATCAAGCTACTTTCTGGGGTAGAGTGTCTTAAGGGTGGTAAATCCACATGTACGCTGCCTCAAGATTCTGGAGCCGAGATCCGTATGCCAGGATAGTTCGAGTAACTACTCTCGTCAGGGTTTGGCTTAGGGAGTCTCGGGGGAGGCATGTTGTGGGTATGCGCCTAGCGACGGCTTGAGAGCTTCTGATAGTGATTTAAGGGGAAACTTCTCACAGATGTGGCGTTGTTGTGACCAAATATCGATACATAATTGTTCAAAACGTAATTGAAGAGACCCAAAAGCTCGTGGGGAGTCTAGCAACTCGTCGTGAATGTGTTGTAGTTTTAACTACTTATTTCACGCAAGTTGGCAAACGTCTGGCCGCAACTGACAGACCAAAGGAGTAGAAGGTGGGCGTTCTATGAAAACTCTGGAATTTTGGTGCCGACTCACATCTTCTTGGGTTACAGATCGTCTAGCACTTCATAAGGATTTGTTGGTGATACTTGTGCAGCACCGAAAGCTTCGGTCCCCATGTATAATTGATCTACAAATGACACGCTTTGTGAATCAGTCAACTACTGGTGTGTAGATGATCTTTGTCTGTACGAAACAGCTGTTGATAGCGACTGATCACTGAAAACGATATGCGATTGTTACCATGGGAATGCTTGACTTGAGAACTGTAGCTCGCGATAACTAGCTCTCTCAGTTATTCTTACTAGGCAACATTACCTTTTGATCTGAGCTCTGATACAGTACTCAATACATAATGTAAACAATATATGATAGGCAGATGATACATTATTGGTGGCGGATATTGCAACAGACTGACAACAATTGTTGGACATTGTAGTAACTGAGAGTGCAAAGATAGGACTCGCCTTGCATATCAAGAAAACGGTAACAATGGTGATATCAAAGAACATGGTGACACCAAAATGTGACATATAAATCCATCCATCCATCATGTGCCATGCCGGAAAGCGTGGGTTGTCATGTTTTGCCATCTCACTCGATCACCAGAGTTGTGGATCAGCTCCGTGTTCCTGTCTCGACCATGCCATGTGGCCAAGCCATCTAGGTATTTAGTTCTAGGTCTTCCTCTTGGTCTGTTCCCTTCGATCTTGCCAGTTGTCACCAAGTTCTCTAATCCATTTCTTCTCATAACATGCACAAACGATTTTGACTGTCTGCGTCTAATGTCTTTAATCAGTTTACGATCTTCATTTTTTTCTTGAAGGACTTGTTCATTGGTCTTTCTGGCTGTCCATGGTATTCATTGCATTTTCCTTAGAAACCACATTTCTACAGCCATCAGATGTCTTTCAGCTTGACTGCTCATTGTCCAAGCTTCACATCCATATAAAAGTACAGGTTCTATGTAGCACCTCAACACTCTTTTTCTCGTTTCAATTGACATCTTTTTATTGGTCAGTATGTGTTTCATCTTGCTAAAGGCTACCTTAGACAAGGCGATTCTTGTTCTAATCTCTTCAAGGCATCTCCCATCAGATGTTATTACTGTTCCGAGATAATTGTACCTATTCACTTGTTGAAGAATATTCCCATTTACTTGTATATTACATTGTGGTATTTCGTTCTTCCTAGTGACGACCATAACCTGTGTCTTTTAACCCTCGTTGTTCACTGTGTGTAACAACTGCATCTACTAAATGTTGCAGGTCCTGTTCATTGTCTGAAATCAAGACTTTATCGTCTGCATATCTAATGTTATTGAAGCATCGTCCCCCAATGTTGATTCCTTCCATATCTTCAACATTTCTGAAAATACTTTCACTGTACAGAGAAAACAGATCTGGAGACATTACACATCCCTGTCTCACACCTCTCTTAATAGGCTGATATTGGCTTACTTCATTATCAACTCTTATGGCAGCTTGTTGTTTCCAATATATGTTTTTTACAAGTCTAAGATCTTTTCCATCAATGTGTAGATCTTCAAGCATCCTTATCAAGTCGACATGTCTCACTTTATCGAAAGCCTTTGTGTAGTCAATAAAGCAAAGGTGTAGATCTTTGTTTACTTCTATAGAACGTTCAATTACGGGTCTCAGTAAATACACAGCATTTGCTGTACCCTTCCCTTCTACAAACCCACAGTGTTCTTCTCCTATTTCAGGTTGTATTTTTCTCCTAATTCTTTGCATGATAATTCTTAGCAAAATCTTCGTGATGTGACTCATTATACTAATTGTTCGATGTTGATCACATTCCAAGGCTCCTGATTTCTTTGGGATTGCAATAAATACAGAATTATATAATTCATGAGGTATATTTCCAGTATCATATATTGTATTAAGCAGACTGGTAACTTTATCTATTCCATATTCTTCTAAAGCATTAATCATTTCTGTTGTGACGCTGTCTGAACCGGGGGTCTTGCCAGATTTCATATGGTTAAGAGCATTCTAAACTTCCACCTTCAAAATTGCTGGTCCTTCATTATTATTTTGAACATCATAGTGTTCGTCTCTGTTGCCATCATAAAGTTTTTTCACGTAATCTGACCATACATGTAAGATCTGATCTTTTTCTATTATGACTCTTCCATCTTTTGTCTTTAGGCAGCCTGCTGATGAACGTGTTCTTTGATTAGTGAGCTCCTGGATTCTTTTGTGCATTAGTTTCGCACTTTTACTGTTGTGTTGTTTTTCAATTTCTTCGCAGTTTTTCTCAAGCCAAGTTTCTTTTGCCTCCCTACATAAGGTTCTGACTTTTCTGTGAATTTCTTCATATTTGGCAGGATTATTTTTGTTCTGTCTTCTTGTTTCCATTAGTTGCAAAATTTCTTCAGTCATCCATGTCTTACGGCCCACTTTCTGTAATTTTGGAATAGTTTTTTCTGCTGCACAATTGATTGAATATAATAGACATATATATAGAAGGGAAAATTCTTAACCAAGTGGATAATTTTAAATACCTAGAATCATTTATAACATCAGATGGAAGATGTACAACAGAGACTAAGAGCACAATAGGGCAGGTAAAGGCCGCATTTCAGAAAATGAAGAGTATTTTATGTAATAAGTTGCTATCAATGAATGTAAGAAAGAGAGTGCTGAATGCTATATAGAACCAGATTTGCTATATGGCAATGAATCTTGGAATGTAAATGAAAAAATTAGGAAGAACTTAGAAGCAACAGAGTGTGCGAATTCTTTGGGCTGGCAGAGTAACAGCGATTACCTGAATGCGGCGAATGAAACGATGAGAACACTATAGACTATAAAGAACATTATATACAACAATAACAAAGAAAAACCAGCTTTCTTTGGTCATGTGATGAGAAAAGAGACACTGGAGAACATCGTGACAACTGGAAAGATCGAGGGGAAGTTAGACAGAGGCAGACCATGAGAAATAATGCTGGATGGATTGCGACGGTGGCATGGAGGAAAATCATCAGCCGAATTGATCCAGAACACCAAAGACCGAAATCTGTGGAGAGCCATGAATACCTAAGCCAGCCGGCAGAGCACTTGATGATGATTGATGATGCCAGCATATTAGTAGAGCTTGTAGCGACTGCAGGCGATAGACAGAAGGCAGGATAGACAGAAGGCAGGATAGACAGAAGGCAGGATAGACAGAAGGCAGGATAGACAGAAGGCAGGATAGACAGAAGGCAGGATAGACAGAAGGCAGGATAGACAGAAGGCAGGATAGACAGAAGGCAGGATAGACAGAAGGCAGGATAGACAGAAGGCAGGATAGACAGAAGGCAGGATAGACAGAAGGCAGGATAGACAGAAGGCGGGATAGACAGAAGGCGGGGTAGACAGAAGGCGGGATAGACAGAAGGCGGGATAGACAGAAGGCGGGATAGACAGAAGGCAGGATAGGCAGAAGGCTGGATAGACAGAATGCAGGATAGGCTACTAAAGTGGTTCTCAACCGGTGGGGAGGGGGGGATTTTAGGGTTTCCAGGGAGGGGGGGGGGTGATTAAGATTAATTCAAGGTCACGTTAATACAAGACCCGATTACTTGATACTGTTTTTCCCTTCATACTTTACGGTTCTGTACGCCTCACCCTTCTTAAATTATTTTTATAACGTAAGCAGACCCGCAATCACGTTTTATGTAGACGTCTAGACTTGTTTTAGTATGTGGTATTAAATTTAGCTTCCATTAATACGTATACTGCGTAAGGGGGGGGGGGGGGGATTTTTAGGGAGGAAGAACGAAAGGGGTTAGGGGAGAATTTTTAGGGAGGAAATACGAAGGGGGGGATGACGTTTTGGAAACATGGTGAAGGGGGGCACGGGACAAAAAAGGTTGAGAACCACTGGGCTACTAGTTTGAGAAACACAAAAGCCTATACATGTAATTAACGTGAGCACGAAATGTTAGAGCCCATATTTATTTCCGTGCTTTAAAGTGTCAACTTGTAATCTGCTCCGACGTCATGGCTGAAAGTGACATCATCCCGATATTATCAGACAAGAATTGAGCTTATTTGCACCGACTGGAGGGACAGCCGTTTGTATCCAAGATGTGCCCATAAGGACAGTAAATCGCGCAAATATGTCCACATTTACTTGCTCCAGACCTGTAAACGCTGTTGCAGGAACAGGTCAGACAATTGGAGTCTATGAGCCTTCCAAATGGACAGTAGACTGTCACTTCAGAAGGGGATATCCACCTGGATCAATAAACAGAACCGATTTAACGGTCATAAAAATAGAACAATATGCATTCTAGGACGCCGACCTTTCACAGCGAATATAACATATAATGGCAGCCGAAGAACAACGCATAGAACTTACTAGAACCTTGGACTCAAAGTTGGTTTGAGTCTAGAACCGATATCACAGCACTCGAGACATTCCCATACGCGCTCCATCTTATTCTTCAACAACCAGCGAAGATCCCAATATTCATGGTAACAGTTGCTGTCTCATTATGTGTCCGTGTAGCCTTTCCTCAGAGTACTGAATGCCGGTCAGATCCACCGCTCACTTCCTGTCGCACTATTCTCTCCAGACAATGGTGTATCTGTTCTTCCACACTATAAACATGACCCCAAATGACCCGGACCACATTTGTGTAATCGTGCGCTTATATCCTACTCAGAGGGGCAGGTCCAGTCAAGTTGACCGCCTTCTCCTTCCCCAACACCCAAGCATGCCCTAGAAAAAGATCTAATGGATGCTCCCTCTCTCTTAAAGAAAAAAAAATGAATGCAAAATTGACAAATTGAAGGTAGAACATTGTGAGCATAATATATATTAGATATGTATTAGCTTAATGCCGGTCTCTCTGGCTGAGGGGCTACACCACTTTCTCCGTAATCCACGCAGGGTCTCGCAGCAAGGCGAGAATTGGAAGCGGTTCGACCCGTGCTCGTGACTTGCGGGATAGTGAGCCGGCCGCTCAGAAAGCACGTAATCTTGCCAAGAAATCAACATGCAGCTGAAAGATGCTGATATGCAAAAAAAAAACATTATTAGTTTAATACTAAATTATGGTTATCTTACCATAAGCAGTTTAGTTGACATAGTTTGGATATCCATTCATACTGTAATTGAAAGCAATGAGATTGCATATGCAATTAACAAAACAAAAAAACTGTTTGACTCAAAGACATGCAGAATATATGCAATTTTTTTTTTTAACGCACTGTCATGTATCTAGATAGAGTTAATTATGCGTGAAAGACGAGACTCAAAGAGTTAAAGACAGTTACCCAACAGTTCAACTGAAACCTACAGCAAGACATAAAATAGGAGGCACGCCCAGAAAGCCAGTCAAGCGGCTAGCAAGTGAGCCCCAGTTACAAAAACTCGGTTTCGCCACGAGGAAAGACCGGGACCGGAGTTTTTCAGAATCGGGGAAGAAGAGCCCATCATTCAGCTTGGCGACAAGTCATAAAAGTTATACAGTAGACGCAACTAGGTCGGACAAGACATAGCACTAGATCAGCGATACTTCGACAACAACCCGCCTACTATTCACACTTGGCACCATCAACGAACGTCCTACATTTTAAGATGATTTGCAAGTGTCGATCTGGGCACTTTTCCGACAGTCGGGTCTAAATAGTTCTGCAGTGAATAAGTGATTAGGGTTAGGGTTAGTTATATAAAATTATTCACTGCAGAACTATTTAGACCCGTCTGTCGGAAGAGTGCCTCGATCTGTTAATAGTATGAGGACGAGAGTGTGTAATTGCAAATTAGAATGAGCGGGGTTAGTTCCAGTAGTTAGTGGTAGAGTTGATCGTTGACTGTAAACAACAGTAAGAACGAGACAGAGTAATAAGCTGATCTGTTAAGATTTACGAAGTAGTGTCAGAGTTGAGAGTACAGTGTGATAAAGGTTTCTACGGTTGGGGTTTTACGTTATTGGGTTCTTGAATTGTTGTGAATTAATTGTTGTACCTCCCATAAACCCGCACTCTGCCGGCCAATTCCTGCACTCCTGGCAAGAGAGAAGAAGAGTGAGCTGTAACTGTAAGTTACAATCAGTGGTAACTGCCCAAGATAGCTCCATTGCTTTCCTTTCTATGTGCATGTTTTAACACATAAACCATAATGTCTCCACCTCATGAGTTAAATATGTTGGGCTGTGATCTATCTATACTAGGTCGTATGTATTTCAACAGCGACTGTAACATAAAACAACAATTCGATAACAATTCTTTACCTGGCTTGCCAGGAACGTTAATTACAAAACTGGAGTGCACATTTACAATGTTAGAGCAGGTTTCTCCGTGGCGGAGAGGTTAAGCCACAAGCTTTACGCTTGAATGTGAAGTCTTCAATTCCGGGCTCTGTCATTTGGCCCACCAGTGCCGTTTTCTCGTAGACTCCTCGGGGTCGTCGCTGGAACTAAGGGGTTTATGCTCTGTATTTTTCTACTTTCGTCAAATCTGCTTGCGGAAAGAGGCCGAGCCATATTTGATATAATCCGGTGCAATGAAGTTGATCCGCTCGTCTTTAGGCTATCTTTAATGTTAGAGCTAAATCTTTTCCTGTCGAAGCGTTTCTGTATTACTTGATTGAATAAATGTTTTGCATATCCTTTACAGGACATCGCTGTCAACACCAGCATCTTTCAGCTGTATGTTGATTTCTTGGCAAGATTACGCTCAGTAGTTTGCCATTGCTTTCTGAGCGGCCAGCTCACATACCCCGTAAGTTACCGATGCGATTCGAACCACTGCTGATTCTCACCGTCATCACGTAACTTACGAGAGTATACGAGATTACGGAGAGAAGTCGCTAACCTCTAAGCCACGAAGCCGGCTACTTGATTGAATTCCCGACTGAAAATTATTGAGAAAGAGCAGTTTCTGGGTATTGTGCAGATCGCACACATTTTGGAGGTAGTGAAACTAGAAGGGGCTAATGAAACTACAACATTATTTGCAATTATAAAAAAAAAGAGACAAACACCATTCGTTGTTCATGTGATGAGAAGAGAGGCACTGGAGGACATCGTTACAGCTGGAAAGATCAATGGGAAAAGAGGCAGAGACAGACCAAGATAAATAATGCTGGATTGATCGAGACGGTGACATTGAGGAATTTCATCAATAGAGTTGATCCAGAACACCAAAGATCAAGATGAGCGGAGAGACATGAACGTCTATGCCAGCCATCAGGGTACACGCTGATGAGGAAGCTTGACACGATCTGATAGGAGATGAGCATGAAACGTCGTTATAGTATCTATCCTGTTGATGAACCCATTAAGTCATGAAAGTAGAGGCCATCTGTCCACACCTGGAGCCATGTAGGGTATATGATGTCAGCCTCATGTCAACGCCTGGAATTATGTATGGTATGTGATGTTAACCTCATGTCCACGCCTGGAGCCATATAGGGTATATGATATTGCCTCATGTCCACGCCTGGAGCCATGTAGGGTATATGATATTGCCTCATGTCCACGGCTGGAGCCATGTAGGGTATATGATATTGCCTCATGTCCACGCCTGGAGCCATGTAGGGTATATGATATTGCCTCATGTCCACGCCTGGAGCCATGTAGGATATGTGATGTTGACCTCATGTCCACGCCTGAAGCCATGTAGGGTATGTGATGTTAGCCTTATGTCCACGCTTGGAGCAATGTATGGTATGTGATGTTAACCTCATGTCCACGCCTGGAGCCATGTAGGTTATATGATGTTGCCTCATGTCTACGCCTGGAGCCATGTAGATTATGTGATGTTAGCCTCATGTCCACGCCTGGAGCCATGTAGGGTATGTGATGTTAGCCTCATGTCCACGTCTGGAGCCATGTAGGGTATATGATATTGCCTCATGTCCACGCCTGGAGCCATGTAGGGTATGTCATGTTGCCTCATGTCCACGCCTGGAGCCATGTATGGTATGTGATGTGAGTCTCATGTCCACGCCTGGAGCCATGTAGGGTATGTGATGTGAGTCTCATGTCCACGCCTGGAGCCATGTAGGGTATATGATGTTGCCTCATGTCTACGCCTGGAGCCATGTAGAGTATGTGATGTTAGCCTCATGTCCACGCCTGGAGCCATGTAGGGTATGTGATGTTAGCCTCATGTCCACGTCTGGAGCCATGTAGGGTATATGATATTGCCTCATGTCCACGCCTGGAGCCATGTAGGGTATGTCATGTTGCCTCATGTCCACGCCTGGAGCCATGTATGGTATGTGATGTGAGTCTCATGTCCACGCCTGGAGCCATGTAGGGTATGTGATGTGAGTCTCATGTCCACGCCTGGAGCCATGTAGGGTATGTCATGTTGCCTCATGTCCACGCCTGGAGCCATGTAGGGTATGTGATGTTAGCCTCATGTCAACGCCTGGAATTATGTATGGTATGTGATGTTAACCTCATGTCCACTCCTGGAGCCATATAGGGTATATGATATTACCTCATGTCCACGCCTGGAGCCATGTAGGGTATATGATATTGCCTCATGTCCACGGCTGGAGCCATGTAGGGTATATGATATTGCCTCATGTCCACGCCTGGAGCCATGTAGGGTATATGATATTGCCTCATGTCCACGCCTGGAGCCATGTAGGATATGTGATGTTGACCTCATGTCCACGCCTGAAGCCATGTAGGGTATGTGATGTTAGCCTTATGTCCACGCTTGGAGCAATGTATGGTATGTGATGTTAACCTCATGTCCACGCCTGGAGCCATGTAGGTTATATGATGTTGCCTCATGTCTACGCCTGGAGCCATGTAGAGTATGTGATATTAGCCTCATGTCCACGCCTGGAGCCATGTAGGGTATGTGATGTTAGCCTCATGTCCACGTCTGGAGCCATGTAGGGTATATGATATTGCCTCATGTCCACGCCTGGAGCCATGTATGGTATGTCATGTTGCCTCATGTCCACGCCTGGAGCCATGTATGGTATGTGATGTGAGTCTCATGTCCACGCCTGGAGCCATGTAGGGTATGTGATGTGAGTCTCATGTCCACGCCTGGAGCCATGTAGGGTATATGATGTTAGCCTCATGTCCACGCCTGGAGCCATGTAGGGTATGTCATGTTGCCTCATGTCCACGCCTGGAGCCATGTAGGGTATGTGATGTGAGTCTCATGTCCACGACTGGAGCCATGTAGGGTATGTGATGTGAGCCTCATGTCCACACCTGGAGCCATGTAGGGTATGTGATGTGAGTCTCATGTCCACGCCTGGAGCCATGTAGGGTATGTCATGTTGCCTCATGTCCACGCCTGGAGCCATGTAGGGTATGTGATGTTAACCTCATGTCCACTCCTGGAGCCATGTAGGGTATGTCATGTTGCCTCATGTCCACGCCTGGAGCCATGTAGGGTATGTCATGTTGCCTCATGTCCACGCCTGGAGCCATGTAGGGTATGTGATGTGAGTCTCATGTCCACGCCTGGAGCCATGTAGGGTTAGTTAGTTAGTTAGTTAGTTAGTTAGTTAGTTAGTTCGTTAGTTAGTTAGTTAGTTAGTTAGTTAGTTAGTTAGTTAGTTAGTTAGCTAGCTAGCTAGTTAGTTAGTTAGTTAGGTTAGCTGGTTAGTTGGTTGGTTGGTTGGTTGATTGGTTGGTTGGTTAGTTAGTTAGTTAGTTAGTTGGTTGATTGGTTGGTTGGTTGGTTGTTTGGTTGGTTGGTTGGTTGGTTGGTTAGTTAATTAGTTAGTTAATTAGTTAGTTAATTAGTTAGTTATTTAGTTATTTAGTTAGTTAGTTAGTTAGTTAGTTAGTTAGTTAGTTAGTTAGTTAGTTAGTTAGTTAGTTAGTTAGTTAGTATGTTAGTTAGTCGACAGATCATCCTCATTGCACCATTTAGTCCATAAGTGCTCGGATCCCCTCCTCAGCGAATCCCGCAGCGTGTAGCGGCTCACGACACCAATTCTGTGTTGGTTAATCAATCTTCTTTGGCTTCCTGCGTAGTGTTCTTGTTTGGCAACACCTCTTTTAATTTGCAGTTCTCGTAGTCTGACCATAGTTGTAGAATCACAGTCATCGCTTGGTTCTCGCAACAGTCTTACTTCTCGTAGAGCATTCAGAATGTCAGCCTGGTCCATAGCGCGTCCGCCCTCCACAGTAGCCTCACCTGCGAGCTTGTCAGCCCGCTCATTACCTTGTACTCCCGCATGCTCTGGCACGAAAATGAAACTAATCTTTTCCAGCACAGACCGCTCAAGAGACAGCAACCACTCTCTTCGGATCCACCCCATCTCTATCCTATTGAGCATACCCATTGAGTCGCTAAGAAAACATGCCCTAGTGAATGTCTGTGTCTCGAGCCATGTTATTGCTTTACTTACTGCCATGACTTCCATAGTCTTGCTCTTGTGGTCTCAGCAAAAGCACCAGAGTCCTCCTTCACAATTCTCCCTCCGGCCTGCGCCGTAAAAGCCCATGTTCTTCTCACATGTCGAGCAACCGACCCATATGTGTATATGACAGCATCCTTGTCTAACGAATTCTCGAAAATCAAAGCTTATACTTCCGCCTCCACAGCAGCCGGATTTTCTTGTCTGCGTGTTCTGTCTAGTTGTATGCAGAATGAAAGAGACGTACAGAAAGCTGTTGGCACTTGTACCCACTCCTCGCCAGGTTTTAAGTCCTCAAGTGAACATACCTGTTGAAGAATGTCCTCGGCTTGACCCATCCACGACCTGTTAGCCTCAGGGCCACACCTGCAGCCATGTAGGGTATGTGATGTTAACCTCATGTCAACGCCTGGAGCCATGTAGGGTATGTGATGTTAACCTCATGTCCACGCCCGGAGCCATGTAGGGTATATGATGTTGCCTCATGTCCACGGCTCGAGCCATATAGGGTATATGATGTTAGCCTCATGTCCACGCCTGAAGCCTTGTAAGGTATGTGATGTTAGCCTCATTCCACGCCTGGAGCCATGTAGGGTATATGATGTTAGCCTCATTCCACACCTGGAGCCATATAGGGTATATGATGTTAGCCTCATGTCCAGGCCTGGAGCCATTAGGGTATGTGATGTTAACCTCATGTCCACACCTGGAGCCATGTAGGGTATATGATGTTGCCTCATGCCCACGCCTGCAGCCATTTAGGGTATGTGATGTAAGCCTCATGTCCACGCCTGGAGCCATGTCGGGTATGTGATGTTAGCCTCATGTCCACGCCTGCAGACATGTTAGGCTATGTGATGTTAACCTCATGTCCAGGCCTGGAGCCATGTAGGGTATGTGATGTTAACATCATGTCCACGCCTGGATCCATGTAGGGTATATGATGTCAGCCTCATGTTCACGCCTGGAGCCATTTAGGGTATGTGATGTTAGCCTCATGTCCACGCCTGGAGCCATGTAGGGTATGTAATGTTAGCCTCATGTCCACGCCTGGAGCCAAGTATGATATGTGATGTTAGCCCCATGTCCAATCGTGGAGCCATGTAGGGTATATGATGTCACCCTCATGTCCACGCCTGGAGCCATGTAGGGAATGTGATGTGAGTCTCATGTCCACTCCTGGAGCCATGTAGGGTATGTGATGTTAACCTCATGTCCACGCCTGGAGCCATGTAGGGTATGTGATGTGAGTCTAATGTCCACTCCTGGAGCCATATAGGGTATGTGATGTCAACCTTATGTCCACGCCTGGAGTCATGTAGGGAATGTGATGTGAGTCTCATGTCCACTCCTGGAGCCATGTGGGGTATGTGATGTTAACCTCATGTCCACGCCTATAGCCATATAGGGTGTGTGATATTAGCCTCATGTCCACGCCTGTAGCCATGTAGGGTATGTGATATTAGCCTTATGTCCACGCCTGGAGCCATTAGGGTATGTGATATTAGCCTCATGTCCACGCCTGGAGCCATGTAGGGTATATGATGTTGCCTCATGCCCACGCCTGCAGCCATTTAGGGTATGTGATGTAAGCCTCATGTCCACGCCTGGAGCCATGTCGGGTATGTGATGTTAGCCTCATGTCCACGCCTGCAGACATGTTGGCTATGTGATGTTAACCTCATGTCCAGGCCTGGAGCCATGTAGGGTATGTGATGTTAACATCATGTCCACGCCTGGATCCATGTAGGGTATATGATGTCAGCCTCATGTTCACGCCTGGAGCCATTTAGGGTATGTGATGTTAGCCTCATGTCCACGCCTGGAGCCATGTAGGGTATGTAATGTTAGCCCCATGTCCAATCGTGGAGCCATGTAGGGTATATGATGTCACCCTCATGTCCACGCCTGGAGCCATGTAGGGTATGTGATCTTAGCCTCATGTCCACTCCTGGAGCCATGTAGGGTATGTGATCTTAGCCTCATGTCCACTCCTGGAGCCATGTAGGGTATGTGATCTTAGCCTCATGTCCACTCCTGGAGCCATGTAGGGTATGTGATGTCAGCCTCATGTCCACTCCTGGAGCCATGTAGGGTATGTGATCTTAGCCTCATGTCCACTCCTGGAGCCATGTAGGGTATGTGATCTTAGCCTCATGTCCACTCCTGGAGCCATGTAGGGTATGTGATCTTAGCCTCATGTCCACTCCTGGAGCCATGTAGGGTATGTGATCTTAGCCTCATGTCCACTCCTGGAGCCATGTAGGGTATGTGATCTTAGCCTCATGTCCACTCCTGGAGCCATGTAGGGTATGTGATCTTAGCCTCATGTCCACTCCTGGAGCCATGTAGGGTATGTGATCTTAGCCTCATGTCCACGCCTGTAGCCATGTAGGGTATGTGATATTAGCCTCATGTCCACGCCTGTTGCCATGTAGGGTATGCGATATTAGTCTCATGTCCACGCCTGTAGCCATGTAGGGTATGTGATATTAGCCTCATGTCCACGCCTGTAGCCATGTAGGGTATGTGATATTAGTCTCATGTCCACGCCTGTAGCCATGTAGGGTTTGTAATGTTAACCTCATGTCCACGCCTGTAGCCATGCAGGGTATGTGATATTAGTCTCATGTCCACGCCTGTAGCCATGTAGGGTATGTGATATTCGCCTCATGTCCACGCCTGTAGCCATGTAGGGTATGTGATATTAGTCTCATGTCCACGCCTGTAGCCATGTAGGGTATGTGATATTCGCCTCATGTCCACGCATGTAGCCATGTAGGGTATGTGATGTTAACCTCATGTCCACGCCTGTAGCCATGTAGGGTATGTGATATTAGTCTCATGTCCACGCCTATAGCCATGTAGGGTATGTGATATTCGCCTCATGTCCACGCCTGTAGCCATGTAGGGTATGTGATGTTAACCTCATGTCCACGCCTGGAGCCATGTAGGGTATGTGATATTCGCCTCATGTCCACGCCTGGAGCCATGTAGGGTATGTGATCTTAGCCTTATGTCCACTCCTGGACAAGCATAGTCCATACACGTGTTACAACTTCTAGAGCACTGGACTGCTGTTTGCGTGTGGATTAGCTTTCCTTGTTACTAGAGTCCTTAACCTACAGTCGAACCCATCCCGTCATCTGTAATGTACGACCTCAAGTCAAGGACGAGAAACAATATTTTCGTCCAACTGATCGGTGCAGGGGTTGATCCGCTACCTCGGCATCAACACACCGGAAGTTTAAGAGCGAGCGCTCTTATTTATTCGGCCACGCTGACCTCCACGTGGAGAAGTGATCATCATCGTGTATGAGGTCATTTGTAGAGACCATTTTATTTCTTGGTCTATGATTTCAGAGTTAGACTGTCTACACCTAGTTTCTACCCAGCACTTAGACCACGGGATCTTGAAAGCCAGACAGGGTCTGACTGTGATATGGGTGATGGCTACAGCAAACTGCAGCCATCTCTGTCTCTTGTAGCAGGTATGGTCCTTTTGTGGCGGTCTGACGATCCTAACTTTCAGCTGTTTTCTTTTTCTTTTAATGTTTGGCTTAAAATCAACTTCAGAGGTACTTGTAATTTACGTCCCTAAGTCAAGGACGATAAGTCAACATTTTCGTCCAACTGACCGGTGTAGGGGTTGAACCCGCTACCCCAGCAGCAGCACACCGGATGTTTAAGAACGCGCACTCTTATCCATTCAGCCATGCTGACCTCCGTTAGTATTGTAATAAGAAAGGCACTGGAGAATATCGTGACATCTGGCAAGGTCAATGGGAACAGAGGCAGAGGTAGACAAAGATTAATGATGCCGGATGGACTTAAAAGCCGGCATGGAGAAATATCAGCAGAAGAGTTGACCCAGAACACCAAGGACCGAGATCTGTGGACAGAATTAAACGCCCATGACAGCTGACAAAGCGCATGATGATGATGATCTGTAAGAACGAGAGCATACTAACACTTTCACGCTAATAATGTCAGGAGTTCGCTATATCTTCACAACTGCTGAATGGTTTTACAGTTCACAAGTCATGTACCTTAGACTTCAGTCATTCCACTGATGACTGACTGCAGTAATGGTCTGAATCTGGAGAATTTCATTAGATGTAAAATGAAAATGTAATATACGGGTAAATGGGAGTATTCTTAAACAAGTGAATCGGTACAAGTATCTTGGAATAGTCATAACATCTGATGGGAGGTGCCTTTAATAAATTAGTACAAGAAACGTTATGGCAAACATAGCCTTTTGCAAGATTTGAAAACATACTGACCAATAAAATGATGTGAATTGCAACAAGAAACAGAGTGTTGGAGTGCTACATAGACCTTGAACCTTTGAATGGACAATAAGCAGACCAGCCGAAAAAAACATCATGGCAGTGGAAACGTAGTTTCTGGGGAAAATGCGAAGAATACCATGGACAGACAGAAAAACCAATGAGGAAATACTTCTTCTTCTTCTTCAGCATTCCGAGCCATTGAGGTTCTTTGCTGCAAATACAATCTGTCTCCATTCGTCTCTCTGGTGGACCTTCTCTTGCCAGTCGTTGATTCCAAGTGCTTGTAGGTCTGTATGTATATTATCTTTCCACCGCCTTCTTGGTCTACCTCGGGGTCTACGGTCATTTATTTCCTGAGTGTAAGCGAGTTTTGTTTGTTTCCCTATTATCTTCCATTCTTTCTATATGCCCCAGCCATTGTAGTCTATTAGCCTTCATGATACCAGTGATTAGCGGGGACTTAAACAAATCATAAATGTCTTTGTTACTTCTTCTTTTCCACTCTCCACTTTGTGTATCCCTAATGGGTCCAAAGATGCGTCTTAAAATTTTGTTCTCAAAGGTTTGTAACAAGGCTTCGTCTCCTTTCGTTGTACTCCAGGTTTCAGAGCCATACAGCACAACTGGTCTGATCAGTGTTTTGTATATTGTGATTTTGGTGTTACGAGATAGTGCCTTTGATTTTAGTAGATGTTGTAGTGCATAGTATATCTTATTTCCAGAGTTGATTCTAGTTTGTATTTCTTCCCTTATGATGTTGGAGCAGTTGAAGATTGTACCCAGGTATTTGTATGTTTCCGTTCTTTTAATGGTCATATTATCTATTTGTATGTGGCCAGAGTTTTTAGCCATTCCGTCTCTTGAAATTACCATATATTCTGTCTTATCTTGGTTGATAACCAGCCCCATCTGTTGGGCTTTTTCCTTTAAGTGAGTCAATATTTCCAATGTCTTTTGTTCACTTTGCCCTATAATATCTATATCATCTGCATAACCAAGCAGCTTGGATGTTCCTCCAATATCACATTCCTCCTTTACCTTCCTTACAACTTTCTCTAGAGCCAGATTGAAGAGTAGCGGCGCTAGTGCATCACCCTGTTTCAAGCCAGATGTTATTTGGAAGGGGTCTGATTTCCTGCCTTTATATGTTACTATATTATAAGTATCTTCCATGCATAGTTTGGTCATGTTAATTAACTTACTTGGTATTCCAAATTCCTGCATAACATTCCATAGACTATTCCTATGGACACTATCATAAGCCTTTTTAAAATCCACAAAAATGTAATGGAGATCTCTTTTATATTCCCAATGTTTCTCGGCTATTTGTCGTAAGATAAATATCTGATCTATTGTTGATCTGTTTTGTCTAAAACCCGCCTGGTAGTCACCTAATATGTCTTCTGAATATGGTTTTAGTCTATTTAGTAATACTGCGGATAGTATCTTATAGCTTGTGGACAGTAGTGATATTCCTCTATAATTTCCACATTGGAACTTGTCTCCTTTCTTAAAGATAGGTATCAATAATGACTCTTTCCAGTCATGGGGTAATTCTTCTGTCCTCCAGATTTTTATTATTAGTTCGTATAGCTTTAGATGTAATGCATGGCCACCTGCCTTTATAAATTCAGCAGCAATTCCATCAGTCCCAGTTGCCTTATTGTTTTTAAGTCGTGTGATTACATATAGGATTTCTTCAAATGTAGGTTCTTCAATTTGTGGTTCGCATGTTAGAACCTCTTCCTGTGGGAAAATGTTACTTGGAGCTTCACAATTTAGTAATTCAATAAAATATTCTTTCCATGTGTTGCACATTTCCTCATTGGCATTTATCATATTCCCATTTTTGTCTTTTAAACCATATGTGTTTTGTTGGTGCCCTCGTTTCATTGACTTCAGTTCTTTAAAAATATTTCTGGATTCATTTTTCTGGTGATTAGTTTCCATATCTTTGATTATATTACTCATATATTCTCGCTTCTGCTGTCTTACTATTTTTGTAGCCTCTTTACATTCATTTCTATAATGCTCGTCCTTTTGGATGTTATTGATGTCATTTAACCATACATGTCTGGCATTCTTCTTCCTAGTGACTGCTTCTTCACATTTTTGATTGAACCATCTGTTCTTTCTATGCGTGGTTGACACACCGAGACATTCTTCTGCGGTAGATTGAATTGTATTCTTTATGTTCAACCAAGTTTGGTCAACGCTTTCCTCCAAAGGGTTTTGCAAAGTTTCAAGTTTACATTTTATTTCATCTGTAAATTTCTCTTTGACTGTAATGTCTTGTAGTTTTTCTCTGTTATATGTTGGGTGTAATCTTTGTAATTTAGTATAGAAAGCTCTCTTAAGTTTTATTTTAAATTTTGCTCCAACGAGGAAATGGTCACTGTGGCACTCAGCTCCTCTATAACTTCTGACTTGCTGTATGTTTGATGCATTTCTGTTGTTAATTAAAATGTGATCTATTTGATTATAGGTTCTCTTGTCACATGATTTCCAAGTTTGTTTGTGTATATCCTTTCTTTGTAGTCTGGTACTGCTAATCTGCAGTCCTTTGGCTTCTGCCAGGTTGATGACTCTCCATCCATTATCATTTGAAGTTGTATGTAGGCTTTCCATACCGGCCACTTTTTTATTAGTTTGCTCTCTACCTATCTTTGCATTGAAGTCTCCCAGCACAATCAGGATGTCCTGTTTGGGGGTTTCTTCTATGACATCTTCCAGATCATTATAAAAGTCTTCTTTAATATCATCTTCTTTCTCTTCAGTAGGTGCATGTACATTAATCATCGTTATATTTTTCCATTTACCTTTTATTCGTAATTTACTAATCCTGTCATTAAAAGCTTTAAAGTTTAAAACGTTCCCCCATAACTCTTTTTTGATGACAAATCCTGTTCCTAATTCATGTTTATTTTGGGTGTTTCCTCCATATATTATAATCATTCCATTTTGCTCTAAAGTACCCTCTCCTGGCCACCTTATTTCTTGAATTGCTGTGATATCCATTTGATATTCAACCAGCTCCCGGGTTAGTTCTTCGGCCGCTCCAGCTCGATATAGTGTCCGTACATTCCATGTTCCAAATCTCAAAAGTCCTTTAACGTTCCAAGGTCGTTGTCCAGATAAGTCAGTCCGATATCGAGGCTCATGTATTTGTTTCATAACAAAGAAAGGTTTTTACAAAGGTGGGGATGTTAACCCCACGCTTCAACCCCCAACCTGGAGGACCAGGGTGTTTCTCTTTGTCTGTTCTCCACCCTTTGACCTGTCCGGCTTGGGAGGCCCTGCTGGTAGCTACGCTACCGCCGGCATAGCTCTCAGGGTCATTGAGAAACTCAAGCTCCCCCACCACGACAAGGTGGAAACACCATCGGGGGAGGAGGAAATACTACAAGAAACAAATAAAAACAGTAAACTGATTAGAGAAATTAAACATAGGCAGTCAACATCTTAGGGCACGTTATGAGAAAAAAATAAACTAATGAACGTTGTGACAGCTGACAGGATTGAAGAGAAAAGAACAAGGGGAAGACAGAGAAGTAAATATCTGGATGGCTTGGCCACATGGCATGGCCACATGGCATGGTGAGACAAGAACATAGAGCCTATCAACGACTCTGGTGATGGTGTGAAACCTGACCGGCTACGCTTATCAGCATGACACACGATGATGATAATATGAAAACACATTAACACATTTTTTTGGGGAGTCTTTTCCTGGTTTTATTTTTCTTTTAATGTTTGGCGTAAAATCAACATTTTATCTGGTAACATAGGCTCAGAATGTAATAAACCATGGGCTTTTCCTGCGCTGGCATGTGGGACAGCCTCTCAAGTCCATGATGTTTCCAAGCGAGCATAATTTGGGGCAAACCGGACCTCAGTCACGTATTGGCCAGTCTATGCCCTTACAGTTACATCGCGGACACTTGTCAGAAACCAGGATGTCCGCAGAGCCGCAGAATTGTTTGCAATGACGAGAGCATTCAGCTGTAACGAGTTAAAAGCAAAGGTTACCAGTTTTAGAAATAAATAGACAAAGCATTATATGATATATTAAATATTCAATACAACACATGATATCAAGTATTTACGATTACGATTGAAAATTATTACTTCTCCACGCATTGTAGGGTATATGGTACAAGGTCCATATTTGTAGACCAATCGGCGCTGGATGGGCGATGTATTCAATATCACGGCGGCCGCCTTGTCTTCTGTGAACATTTCCTGGTAGTTATTTTAGGCTGGGTGGTCCTTGAAGCCAGGACAATTATAAATTCTCATAATACATCGACATGGTCAAAGGGATAAGACAGCTCGGCCTTAAACTTCCCGTACGGTGATAGCGGGGTAGGCGGTTCACCCTGACACCGGCATTAAGTTGAATTTAAGCATGGACTTGTCGTTCATACAACAATGATAGACTACTGAACATAAACATGCCCAGAAAACCAACCTGTGGTTGAATGCAAGTCTTTGTAAAGGACATGCAAAATGTTTGTTAACACCTCGATAAGAATGTCAACACACGACCAATGAATATGGGCAGACAGACAGGCGTGTAAACCACTACACAACCGTTGTCGCCTGCCTGGTGAGGGCCAAGAAATACAACATTATATAATACTGTACTCAGAAATACAACATTATGTACTAGGGAGATAATTGAAGCTTTTTAGGAATAAGGCAGCACGTGTAAAAGCAAATTAGACCAATGATGCACAAACAATCAGTGTAATAAAAACAAAAACATTTGAGACAGTAAGGGACAGGATAGTTTTATAATGTGTAAAATTGAAAAAGAATCATTCACATCATTCGCAACTGCGGAGCGCTATCGACAAAAAGCTACCCAAATGTTCAAGACACCTGATACGGGGGGGGGGGGGGGGGGTGCACGTTACAAACCTAAAACAAGAAGACTCCCGATTCTCAAGATGAGCAGCGAGAAGCCACCAAGGCCGTCAAGAAGACAAGGGGAGAGAATCTGCCTGCCAGCTACAACGAAGCGCCAAATCTTCCAGTAACCTCAAATGAAGCAACCACTAGAGAGGGCGACGACAACCCACGATAGACAACACCCAAGACTATTGAGAAGAAGAATGAGGAGAAAGACACCATAGTCGAGAAAAAACCGACATGCAGACGTTCAGATGGGTGATCAAACGCATCCAAGTGGAACTTACAGACGACCAAATAGTGAAGCAGCTACAACAGGAAAATCTTCACACCCGAATCTTTAAGGCGGAGCGGCTTCTGGCCTACTCCAAGATTCCTACACCTCTACCGGTGATAACAGCAGAGGGGGAGCGAGATGCCTATCAAAGTTTCGATGAACAAGAAAGTTCAACAACCTGAACGGGAATCACACAATGCTCAAGATGCCAGAGGGCTGGCCACAGCAGAACGTCGTGCCGCAGCAAGACAGAGATCTGCCGATACTGCACCGAACACCTCGCCTTCAAGGAATGTCAGCTGGCCAAACAGGACAAGGATGTCCGGAAACCAAATGACAAGAGAAATTGCGCCAACTGTCTTGAAAAACACGGGGCAAGATACCTGGGCTGACAATATCTCCAAAGACACAGAGACGCCATAAAGACCGCCATAACTAGAAACACTCCATTCAATGAAGACCGGAGGTGCGAGATAGCCACAGGCATCTCACAAGTTGAAACATCTCAACCCCAAGGCCAGATTGACGAGCTGAAGAAGCAAATCAAGGCACTTCTGACAACGACACCAACCGGTGGCAACGAAAACTACTGGATGACATGAAGGAAATCCAGCGCAGCATCCAGAGCTGGAAAGCATGGTTCAGTTGAAGAAGGAGAACAAAGACATACTACAAGCAACCTAAACACAGAGAGAGAGAGAGAGAGAGAGAGAGAGAGAGAGAGAGAGAGAGAGAGAGAGAGAGAGAGAGAGAGAGAGAGAGAGAGAGAGATAACTCTGCTAAAAGCTGAAAGGGACCTAACCCACACCAAGCCAGCAAGCTTAAGCCAGCACTCTACCCACGATGTCCAAGAAATTCAAGGAGAAACAATCACTCTACCAGACATCTGAAGAAAGCCTAGAGGAGAAAACCGATACATTTGAAGAGGACTCCGAGGTAGACGAATTGTTTGACGAAGGCCCCCAAAGTCCAGACATAGAAGATAAGTAAGCATATAGCTGAGACAGGGCAGAGAATAAGGGAAAGAAACTTACCAAATAATTTTAAAAAAAGGTCCTTATAAGAACTGCACCCTACCAAAACAGATGAGCCAGAAGCCAACGCTGACAAATAAACTGCAGGAGGAGACGGACACAAAGGAGAACCCACCGGCCAAACCCCCAGCTGACGTCTCAAGCTTAAACGCTGAAAAATCATATAGCCAGCTAACACTGACACAGAAGATGAGGTAAGTTAAAACCGCACACTGAACCACCACAACTATAACCAACACCACTGATGCTGGTTGAACGAGGCGGACAGTTTGTTTTTTTCCAAATCGGACGGACGGACTGACGGAAAATAATTGCAAATTGAAAAACATATCTGGATGATGATACAGGAAAAGAACACCATGGTATTCGGAGTAATCATGAAGAACCATTAATTTTAATTTTGAATATGGAATTTCATAAGGCTCTTAATAATATTAAAACAGACAAGTCACCGGGTCCAGACGACACCACAACAAAAAATATCAATCCCTTAGAACAGGGGTGGGCAAACTTTTCGTGCGGAGGGCCGCATTGACAAATGTAAAGCTATTGGCGGGCAGCATATATATATATATATATATATATATATATATATATATATATATATATATATATATATATATATATATATATATATATCTTCTTCTTCTTCTTCTTTCGTTCGCCTAAATTATGTTTATAACTGCAATGTTGTCTCTTGTATGAATCTAACAGTCTTTTTTAGTTCATTCAGCGGTCCATAGAGTTTATCTTCCACTGTTGTCTCTCTAGGCCAGAAGGTTCGCCTGGATATGTTGTAGTTTGGGCAATCCTGGAGTATGTGCTCTGCTGTCTGCGACGCCAAACCACATGTGCACATGGCTGAGTCACCAATCTTGAATTTTGTATAATAATATAATATATAGTATAATAATGCGTAATCTATTGTGTCCTGTTCTGAGGCGCAGAAGAATGACCTGTTCTGGTCTGTCCATAACGTGGTAGTCGTCTTGAGTAAGGTTTGGTGGCCTTCTGACTGATTTGATCATTCTTTTCTTTTGGTGGTATGTAATAGGCACATCTGGTTGTTCTTCTTGTGCTCCTTCCTTAGCCAATCGATCAGCTCTGTCGTTTCCGGGGATTCCACAGTGGGATGGTATCCACTGTATGGTGATCTTACGATGACTGCTAAGTTCAGAAAGTAGTGTCCTCAGAACTGGCAATTTCCCAGACAGGAGCGCCTCTATTACGGATTTTGCATCTGTCAATATCACCACAGGTTGTGTACCATGGCTGGTATTTTGTAATTTCTCTGTGGCTATCTTGATTGCCTCAATTTCAGCATCATAATTATGGCAGTACTTTCCTGTTGGAATTCTGGCCGAGTCTCTAGTATTATTTGGGTATTCTATATACACTCCCGCTCCTCCATTTCGAACAGCATTTTGTGCTGACCCATCTGTGTAGACTCGGATCCAGAGGTCCTGTGGGTATTCGTCATCAAGGAAGCTGAGAGTGGCTGTTCTGCGCTGTACACTGTTCTGTTCTTCCTTGTCAAATATTCCTCTCACTTTTGACTGGATTTGTAGTGATATTCTATGTTCATCTTTCCACGAGGTTCGCTCTGGAATAGTTGTCAGGGGGATATCAACTGTGGGAAGATCGAAGGTTTCTCTGCAGAGTTGTTTGGCCTGGTGGATGAAACTACTTCTTTTCAACCGCCCCATAGCTAAGTTTTCAAATCTGTTCTTCATAGGGTGGCCTGGCAAGCTGAGAACATTTTCTGCTTGTATTAGTGTTTTTGTATCTCTGCGTTCTCTTAAAGCTTGTGTCCTCCCCATTTTCTCCATTGCTACTATAGGGGTTGATTTCATCCCTCCTGTGATGACTCTAAGAGCTTGATTTTGCACCTTGTCCAGCTCCTGCAATGTAGTTTTTGATGCTGAACACCACGCAGTTGACCCGTATTCCAAGTGTGGTCGTATGCTCTGTTGATAAACTTTGCTAAGTATTTTCCCACTGGCTCCCCAAGTGGTTCCAGTTAGATTTCTCAGGATGGCAATTTTCCTTCTGGCTTTTGCTACTGCTTTTTGTGTGTGTGTTCTCCATGTCAGCTTGTCGTCGAATGTTACACCAAGGTATGTTGGTTCCTTATCTTCTCTTAGGGGTGTTCCATTTATCTGAATGCTCCCTGCCTTTTGTTTCGGAGAAAGGGTAAATAGAGTGGTGCTGCACTTGTCAGTGTTTATGCTGATGCACCATCTATCCGCCCATGCAACAAATGTATCTACAGCTCTTTGTAACAATATGGTGGCCACTGATGCATGTTCATTTGCGCTCCACAAAACCAGGTCATCAGCGTACATTGCCGCTTTAATTCCATTGGGTAGATTAGCAACAAGATCATTGATGAAGATTAGAAAAAGTGTTGGGGACAGGACTCCGCCCTGGGGAACACCGTGACGCAATAGAACTTTCTTGCTCTTGAGACCGTCTATCTGTACTCGGGCTCTTCTGTTGTGCAAGTATGCTTTTACCCATTTGTACATTCTTCCATTGACTTTACAGTTTCTCAGTTTCTTCATCAGACCTTCTTTCCAGACTTTGTCAAAGGCTTTCTTCAGATCTATCCAAGCCGCAAGTACCAGCTTCTTCTCTTGGAATGCATCCTCAACTTCTTGAGAGAGGTAGGTTGTCTGATCTTCCGTAGAGTAGCACTGCCTAAAGGCAGCCTGTTGTGGCACAAGGATGTTTTCACTTTCAATGTACCACTGTAGTCTGTGATTGATGATGCGTTCCATTGTTTTGCAGAGACAACTGGTGAGGCTAATGGGTCTGTAGCTGGAGGCAATGGAACTGTCTTTCCCAGATTTTAGGAGGGGTATCATGATTGCTTCTCTCCAGACTTGTGGAACACTGCCTAAGGTCCATGTATTATTAAAGATCTGTAGCAGCTTTGCTTTGGCCTCTGTTCCTAGGTTCCTGATCATTTCATTGGAGATACCATCAGCTCCTGGTGATTTTCTCATTTTCAGTTTTGAAATGGCTAGCTCCAGTTCACTGAATGTGATAGGTGTCTCCATAACCTCATGTACAACTTCCTTCTGTCCTGTATTTTGCCATTTCTCTCGAATCTCCTGTTGTTTCTCTGGACTAATTTCAATATTGTTATCTTGTGCGAATGAGTCCGCAAAATGGTCAGCTGCTTGCTTTTCTGTTAAGGTGTTTCCGTCTTTATGTAGCGCAATTTTTGAGTTTCTCCCTGTGCCCTCATCGTTAAGCTGTTTTATTAGCCTCCATAACTTTCTTGTGTCTTTTTCAAAGTTCAGTGACTCTGTTTTCTCCTGCCAGCTTTTCCGTCTAGCCTGCAGTTGGGCCCTTTGAAATTTGGCTTTTGCGTGCTGATATTTATTGTGGTGCTCTTGGCTGGGATTGGCCTCTGCTTGTTTTCTACATATATCCACATCATTATTCAACTGTTCCAGTTCACTATTCCAGTAGGGTTTATAATGTTTACGGGCTCCTCTTGGTATTGTTTCGCGTGCTGCCTGTAGTATGCATTTCTTGTAGTTCCACCTCGAGATGGTGCTGCTTTCACTTACAAGCTCATTTTCTACAGTTAGAAAGACTGGCCGATGGTCACTGCCACCAAGTTGTTTCCCAACAATTCGTGTAATGTTCCACTCCAGGTCTGGTGAATTAAAAGCCAGGTCAGGTGTAGTTGTAGAGTGCCAAGATCTCGAATAGAAGGTATGTGGGTCAGACGGCTTGTTAATCAGGATGAATCTATTCTCATCCTGCCAATCTTCCAATCTCTCTCCTCTCTGGTCCATGTGATCATAGCCCAAGCTCTGCAAATGGCTGTTGAAGTCGCCACACACAATCATTTTTCCTTTTAATGGTAGTGTGTCCAGTGCCTGTGGGCGGTCATTTGGACAGTAGTAATTGATCAGGTGAAAGTCTGTATTGTCTGTCTTAAGTTTAAGTGCCTGATACTCAGCCCCTTCCATGTGAACTTCAATTTGGGAAGCAGGAATGTTGTTTTTGACAAGAGTCAGTATCCCACCCTTTCTCCTGTCCTTTCGGTCAGATCGGTAACACTGGTAGCCTCTGATTTTGAAGGCTATATTTTCGTTCAGGTGAGTTTCTTGCAAGCAACATACACTTACATTTTCATTGGCCAAGATGTTTTCTAGTTCTATTCTTTTTTTGGGTGATACCCTCAGCATTCCAGTGCATTATTTTAAGTCTTTGTTTGGTACGGCCAAACGGTCTATTTTCAGGCCCTCTGGCTCCGCTGGACATCTGAGAAGGACCTCTCTTATTTGTGGTTAGACCCTTACGAGGCATAAAGCCCGGCACTGCACCTGTCTGTGGGACCAGAGCAGGGCGAGCACCATAACACGTGGCAGCCTGATTTCTGTGGTGCGCCTCATGGCTGGCTGCCTCCGTCTTCAGCACCTATCCTTTGCAAGAGTAGACTATGGTCTTACTCGACACACGAGCACATAGTGCTGTTCCTCCGGTCTGTTATTTATAGATACAACCAAAATAATGACTTCACCGCCAGTGTACAACAGCTTTAGCCACTGCGTTTGAGAGTACCCCAGAAAAAAAGTTTATTATACTTAATGACGTATTTAAAAGAACCGTTGGTATGAACAATCCAAAATATTCAACAAAGAGGCACATGACTGAAACAGTTGCCTTTACGATTCTGTTCTTCTGTACTTTGAATCAAAGCTCTTGTATCCCGAAAACATGCATATGCTATTTAGTACTTTTGAATTTCTTCATGCGACTCTGGCAGACTCACCTTGACCTTTATATAACAACAGAATGTTTACTATTGAAAATTGAAGTATTTCACATTTTATCAGCATTTTATTTCCGAACCAAACAGCCAGGCCAGTATCTTGTTGACCAAATCAAATGATAATTTCCAAAATGAGGAGATACGCACAAGAAAACCATCTCTAGAAATAAAATCACACACAGACCTTAACGTATCACCGGCCTGTCAGCCATATTTGACCGGAAGCACCACATGTGTAATATATATATATTGATATATATATCAATTTTGTTTACAGCAACCTATCACAATAAGTAATTATTAATTATGTATAGGTTATTAATCAGTATAAATAACTAATTATTGCAATTTTATTTTACTTATACACTTATACATTATATTTGACAATATGGACACAAACTTTTACTAATTTTTTAAAATGATTTTACAACTTGTTATTATAACATATTCTTTATTATCTATCAATGGCTTTAATGTAGACAAACGGCGACTACATTGTCACTACAGTTGTTGATTTCTAATGAGATGTACGTAACTGCTTGCAACTTTTTACAATATTCTTGAAATCTGGAGCAAGTTTACTTGTTGAAATTCGCATGACAGCATGCAAGTTGCAGTCCGACAATAAAGACCTATTCTTAGATTTGTTGATCTTCAAGCAAGAGAATGCTTGTTCGCAAATGGTGTTGATCCAAATAATGATAAATTTTAGCTGCAAAGTTTTTCAAGTTGGGAAATGATTCTTGTAATAAAGATCCATAGAAATCCAGCAAACCATCTGACTTGAATTTCTCTTTCCAGTCATGATCTGCTTGTAAGTCAAGCAGCTCCAACTGTATGTCCTCTGTGGCTGTATCAGCTTCTGTACTAAAAGGGGAACTGAGAATATTGAATTATGGCTCTAATTTTTTGAAATCTTGGAATCTCCATCCAAATTCTTCAATCAATGCATCTAATTGGGCTTTGTATTTTTCAGTCATTTCACCAGAAATGGTTTCTTGTTTCAGCAAAGGGAAGTTACAAAATCTTTTTTCACTTGCTTGTCTGGAGAACAGTGAGAGTTGTGCCTGAAATTATTTTACATATACATACAATTCATGTGCAAATACACAATTTCCCTGAAGTTTGACATTCAGTTCATTTAATTTTTCCATAATTTCAATGGCAAACATAAAGTCTAACATCCACTCTTTATTGACAATATTAGTATTAAAGTCACATTCAATGCGCTTCATCTCTAGGAACATCACTATTTCTTCTCTGAGTTCCCACACTCGCCTCAACACCTTGCCGAGACTCAGCCATCGAACATTGGTTTGGTTCAGGACATCGGAATGTTCAGTTTCCAAATCGTCAAGTAATGACTTGAACTGTCTTGATTAAGTCCTCTTGATCTGATGAGGTTGATGACACTGACAACTAGGTCAATAACATGCTTGATATTCAAAACAGTTTTACACAGGCTTTCTTGATGAATCACACAATGAAGTGGTAATAATGTGTGGTCTGGATATTCTGCTTTAATCTTATCACTTATCAACTTTATCAGACCTACATTTTTTCTAGTCAAAGCACAAGCTTCGTCAGTTGTAACACTTGCCATCTTGTTCCAAACCAACCCAGTTCTTTCAATACAGTTAGTGACAGCATTGAATATATCATGGCCTGTGGTTGTGTCTTTGAGTAACTCAACACTCAACACTCAGTGACTCTTCAGTGAGTTTGAAAGAAGTGTTTATTCCACGCATAAATATCAATAATTGGGCGGTATCATGTACATCGGTACTCTCATCCAATGCAAGAGAGTACCACAAAAATTGTTTACTTGCATCTTGAAGTTTATGCATCAAATTGTCACTGATCTTGTCAACACGTCTGACCACAGTTATCCTTGATAAAGTAATGTTGTCAAATCTGTTTGTTTGTTTTTGTTCCGGACACATAATGTTTGCTGCATCTAGCAAACCTTCCTTGATGAACTCGCCATCAGAAAATGGCTTGTTCTGTTTTACAATTCTGTGTGACAGCACAAGACTAGCTTTAGTTGCAGCATCTTGAATTGAAGACTGTTTAGTGAAAACAGTTTGCTGTTTCTCCAAATTTTTCACCAACTCAAGGCATTTCCTTTCCTTCTCTTCGGTCGTTAAATTGTATCCGAAATCGGAATGTTTTGTTTGTTAATGTCTTTTTAAAGTGTACTCATTGAAGACAGCCACTGACTCACGACACAACAAGGAAACTGATTTGCTACCAACTTTTATAAAACAGTACTTAGTTGTCCATTCATCATTAAAAACACGGCATTCATCTTCAATCTTACGTTTGTTATTGACACTCATCATAATGGTACATGAAATTCTGTAAAATTCAACAAAATAACTTAAAAACGGATTTTAAAATTTTATTTATAAATGCCCTCGCGGGTCATATAAAATCACTTGGCGGGTCGCATAGCGGCCCGCGGGCCGTAGTTTGCCCACCACTGCCTTAGAAGAATGTGGAATAGACCAGGTAACGAGACCGCTGAAAACGATATATTATACTGGAGAAATACCTTCTGAATTATGTAATTGTATATTGATTGCAATCCAGAAGAAGCCTTGGAATGTGATCAATATCGAACAGTCAGTATAATGTGCAACATCAGGAATATTATGCAAGGAATCATCATGCAAAGAGTTAGGAAGAAAATACAACCTGAAATAGGAGAAGAATAATGTGGGTTCGTAGACGACAAGGGTACACTAAATGCTGTGTATATGCTGAGAACATTAATTGAACATTCTATAGAAATAAACAGAGACCTACATCATTGTTTTATTGACTACACAAAGGTTGCCGATAAATTAAGACATGTCGACTTGATGAAGGTGCTTGCAGATCTACAAATTGTTGGGAAAGACCTTAGAATTGTTGGGAAAAAACATATATTGAAAAAATTGAAAACAACAATCTGCCATGAAGATTGATAATGAAATAGGTCAATATTAGCGTATTAAGAGAAGTGTGCAAGAGAGATGTGTAAAGTTTCTAGGTCTTGTTTTCCCTATACATAGGGGAATATTTTCTGAAATTTAGAAGATTTGAGAGAAATCACCTTTGGGGGACGTAACATCAATAATATTAGATATGCGGATGATACGGTATTGATTGCAGACAATGAGCGGGATCTACAACATTTACTAAATGCGGTTGTGTTGTTGTTATTTGTCAATCAATGAGAATGATGATAACCATTCATTTCATCCAGGGGTTGAAAGTATGGAGCCGTAAGTTCTAAGATGGCTGATAAGGCCTATTTTGGCTGAAGAATGACTTGCGCGATGAATTGGATTAAAGTGAGGAAGAGTTGCGCAAATTCGTCGACCTCGCTCTCTCACATGAGTCCATCTGAGTCCAGTGGCAGGACAAGTCAAGACGACTGGAGATGAATACAGGTGCAGTGGATGACCAGGGCGTTCTACGTGACTTGCCATGCTCATTACGTTCCACAACGCTTTGCAGGTAAACGCCGTCTTGCCCGTTGAATTAATAATGATGTCTTCCGCGCAGTCTGTCGAATCCTGTCTTCACATGCTGGGTAGGCATACCCTAGTTCACCGCTTGGTTTGACACCAAATCGGCTACCCACGCCTGGTTTATCCAGCCTCTCACAGCTGTTGCCCGGGGGGTGGCCGCTGTCTGCGGTTGTAGTACACAGTGAACAACTGGGGTCAGAATTAAATTGTAAGAAGAGGCAGATTATGGTAATCACTAGGAAGAAGAATCTATCACAATGTAATATACACGTTTAAAAATAAAGTTATTTGTATATCCCTTACATGACGTCACAGTCAACCCCAGAATTATTTTGCTGTTCGTGATTTCTTGGCAAGTTTACGCTCAGTAGTTTACCATTGCTTTCTGAACGACGGGCGCTCATACCATTTTCGTAAAATGACCAACGCTGGGCAGTTTGGTGCCAGATCGCCCACTGTCGTGTTTCAACGCGGTATACGGGATTACGAACTGAGTCCGTAAGACCTTCGCCACGGAGCAAGCAATATAGAAGTAAATGGGAACATTCTTAAACAAGTGAATCGGTACAATTATCTCGGAACAGTCATGACATCTGATGGGAGATGCCTTGAAGAGATTAAAACAAGAATCGGTACAATTATCTCGGAACAGTCATAACATCTGATGGGAGATGCCTTGAAGAGATTAAAACAAGAATTGCCATAACGAAGGTAACCCTTTGCAAGATGGAAAACATACTGATTAATAAAAAGATGTCATTTGCAACGAGGACTAGTGTTTTCAAGTGTTGATACATAGAACCTATACTGTTGTAGGGATGTGAAGCGTAGACAAGCGTAGTAAATACCTGGGTGGCTTGGCCACGTGGCATAGTAGAGACAGAAACAAGGAGCTGATCCACGACTCTGGAGATCGAGTGAGATGGCAAAACATGACCGCCCACGCTTATCGGCATGGCACATGATGGATGGATGGAAGCGTAGACAATGAGCAGACAAGCTGGAAAATCTCATGGTTGTGGAAATGTGAAAGAATACTATGGACAGACAGAAAAAAAAAAGCAATGACCAAGTCCTACAAAAAACATAAAACAAAACAAAATCAAATGAAAACAGTGTAACCGATTCGAGAAATTAGACGTAGACAGTCATAATGTTTGGACTCGTTATGAGAAGGAATAAGTAAGAGAACCTGGCGACAACTGGAAAGATTAAGACGAAAAAAGGGGGAAAGCAGAGAAGTAAATACCTGGATGGGTTGGCCACATGACATGGTAGTGACAAGAGCACGGAACGTTCCACGACTCTGGTGATGGTGTGAGATGGCGAAACATGACCGCCTACATTTATCGGCATGTCACATGATGATATTGATAGAAGACGAAAAATGGTAAACAATTGACAGAGGAGCGATAGTTCCCTGCTCCCTCCAACACAAACAATTGACAGAGGAGCGATAGTTCCCTGCTCCCTCCAACACAAACAATTGATAGAGGAGCGATAGTTCTCTGCTCCCTCCAACACAAACAATTGATAGAGGAGCGATAGTTCCCTGCTCCCTCCAACACAAACAATTGACAGAGGAGCGATAGTTCCCTGCTCCCTCCAACACAAACAATTGATAGAGGAGCGATAGTTCTCCTGCTCCCTCCAACACAAACAATTGACAGAGGAGCGATAGTTCCCTGCTCCCTCCAACACAAACAATTGATAGAGGAGCGATAGTTCCCTGCTCCCTCCAACACAAACAATTGATAGAGGAGCGATAGTTCCTTGCTCCCTCCAACACTATGCCACTGGGTTTAACCTGTTTATAAATATTTCAAGTCGATATGTGGATGTATCAACATAAACACCTGATTTCTGTTCTAACATGAGAATACTGGCTACTTACGCAGTCCGCGTGTAGGTCCGGCACTGATATCAGCTAGTTGAATTACTACTAACAGCAAACACAGGACTACTCTTGTGTGCCCCATCGTTTGTTTGTGGTTGGTTAAAGTGTTGTTAGCGAGATCCCGTCAGGTCTCCTCGACTGAGTCGCGTACGAATTTATACCCTCCATACTAAGTGGGCGGGTCTCTCTGGTCGAAAGGTTACACGACTTTCTTCGTAATCCCGTTTATCCAAGCAGGGTCTCGCAGCGCGCGAGAATTGGAAGCGGTTCTACCCGCACTGGTGACTTGCGGAATACTGAGCCGGTCGCTCAGAAATCAATGGCACACTACTGAGCGTAATCTTGCCAAGAAATCAACAACAGCTGAAAGATGCTGACGTTGACAGCGATGTCCTGTAAAAGGATATGCGAAATTTAAATTTAATTTAATGCTAAGTGCATTTGTGCTTGTGATGATGTTGGTATATCCACGTCCACGCAATGACTTCTGACGTACGGAAACCGTCAAGCCCCCAGAGTTGTCTATACAACTTACTGTCAAACTGCCATCTACTGCCTATAGTTCCATGCGGTGTAGGACAGGGCGGTGGTTGTGGTGGTAGGGGAGGGGGGGGGGGGGGTCTTGAGCCTGAGGAATTAAGGCTTCCTGGCTAGTGCAATTGCCGCGAACTATGCATGTTAGAGTTTTCTTGTTGCTCCCCGACACAAAAAATCCACACCATACTGAAGATTCGAACCAAGGTCTACGGTAGGCAAACCCGGTGATCTAACCACTTCGCCAGCCGCTCCTCAGACTTACAAATGTGTCACATTGTATATCCATTGGTTTTTGTTTCAGGTATCTGCGTGAGAATGTGACCAACTCGCCAAACTCGCGTTTCGAAGATTGTGGGTTTGTTTTCGAACTATGTCATTCAGTTACGAAAGCAATTTCCCCCATAGAACACAGTGAGCGTGATGGATTCGAATGTTTAAAAATAGACATGAGCGTCCAGTCTACCCAGCCTACCATGGTTACATTAGGTCACTCGGTCAACAAGCGACCGCAGAAGCCGAAAGGTTCGAAAATCACAATCTGTTGTAAACTGACAATTAGGTCAAAACGAAAAACATCGGACGAACGATGAAGAAGAAAAAGAAGAAATGCCTTGAGAAGTAAAGTCAGGCGGCGTGGTACTGACCCGAAACCCCCCCCCCCCCCCCCCCCCCCCCGTCTACTGATTGATCTATAAGAATACAAGTCTACCACCATATGGCCAATGCGCATAGAGCCTGTACAGCGGTCCTTTACTGGCATTCATATGGGGAGTTGTCGCTGAAGATACTGAGTCCGTGCTCTGAGCGAAATATTCGACAGGTACATTTTTCACACGAAATCCGAGGAAGATCCGAATGTCGGGGTGTTCACGTGCTTGGAACAATCTGGCGGTATGGCATTATGTATGGAGTGGATTCAAGTTTTCTTTATCATTACTGGAATGTCAAATTGGCAGGGTGTTGAAGAGCACTCGTTTCTTCAGTGAGGAACTATCATTATTTGTGGAGTGGGGTCTCAGAAAGTTTAGATCTCAGTGTTAACTATTGTTTTCATTTTAGCATTGTCTACTCTGTACTTTATTTGCAACTTCTTTCCTTTTCTTCTATGAGTGCCAATCAATACCGTGAATGTATTCCTCATACTAACGCATTTATAGAGAATTAAGAGAAGTTTCATAATTTTCGAGAAGCTCGTTTAGAAAAGGACACCTGGATATTGGTACGTGTCTATCTACCTAAATTATGCCATCACAGTTTGAAATGCGCAATAACAGCAGATTAAGCGAATGGTTGATTGATTTGTTGTTTAGTTAGTTGTTGTTTCGTTGCTTATGTGGCTGTTTGATTGTTTGCTTGGTTGTTTGATTGCTTGGTGAGGTGGTTGCTTTGTTGTTTGTGTGTTTGTTTGGTTAGTTGTTTGGTTGCTTAGGTGATTGATTCGTTGCTTGGTTGGTAGCGTAGTTTGGTATGTGCTTTGTTTGTTGGATGGTTGCTTGGTTGGTTGATTAGTTGCTTGGTTAATTGCCCGTTGGACCGGTTAGTGACTTGGTTGATTGCATGCTTGTTTGGTTGGTTCGTTGACTGGTTTGTTGCTTGGTTGTTTGCTAGCTCAGTTTCTTACGTGTTTGCTTGATTATTTGCTTGATTGCTTGCTCAGATCTCTGCTTTGTTGCTTGTTTGTTTGATTGGTCAGTTGCTTGATAGCTTAGATGTGTGATTGGTTGCTTGGTTAACTGGCTGTAGGATAGGTTGGTTACTTGGTTGCATGCTTGGTTGTTTGGCTGGTTTGTTAGATGAATGCTTAGCTGGTTGTTTGGTACTTGATAGATTGGTTGATTAATTGCTTGCTTGGTTGTTTGATAAGCTGATTGACTGGTTGTTTGGTTGTTTAGAGAGTTGGTTGTTTACTTGTTTCGCTGCACGATGAGGTGGTTGTTTACTTGTTTCGCTGCACGATAATGTGGTTGTTTACTTGTTTCGTTGCACGATGATGTGGTTGCTTGGTTGCTTAGAGAGTTGGTTGTTTACTTGTTTCGCTGCACGATGAGGGTGGTTGTTTAATTGTTTAGTTGCTTGGTTTGTTCGTAATTTCATTGCTTGATTGGTGGTTTTGTTGCTTGGTTGGTTGGCTAGTTGCTTGGCTGTTTGGTTGGTTAGTTGAACGTTGGACAAGTTATTTAATTGCTTGGTTGGTTGGTAGCTTGGTTAATCTGACAACTCAACATCATTACTCTCTTTGGACAACAATCACCTTCAAATTAATTATTTGTGGCTGACCCAGTCGCAGGAATATTAATTATCTGAGCCTGGCCACGGACCCTAATATAACTTCTTTTCTGAAGTTGAACGGGGTAGGGGTAATGGTCTGATGGAAAAAAATACGAGGGTGATTCAATTGAAAACCTTAAATGTTTTCTGGTAAATTTATTTTGGGGACTATATTCTGAAAAAGTACAAAACAAATGTATCATTTTTTGATGTAGTCAGCACTGCGTTCAACACAAGTTCTCCAACGTCGATACAATGCTGGGATCCCTGTAGAAAAAAATAATCTTAGTCGCGCGTGTAACCACTATGTACCCTCTGATATACATCTTCATAGAAGTCACGCCGTAAACTTCCTACTTCACTTTTACACTTGCTGGAATGACTGGCATGCATCACAAACACTGGAATTTCATTAGCCGATGAATTTCTATAGGTTTCACAATTTTACTGATTTTTAAAAAAAAAGGATAACAGTACGCTGCTCCTCTTTGGTGCATGTCTTAAGTGGGCCAGCCATTTTAAAACTGTCCTTATGATTTCACCGTATTCGTATCCACCGTGATGTCACGTGCTTAACACCATTGACATCCTTAACAACACTATTGACAGATTACAATACAGTAGCATGGTTATTGTAATTTCTATCACACTTTTAAGGTTTTCATTTGAAAGCCCTCTTAGCTTGGTTAATCAGCTTTAAGACTTGAATTGTAACTCTAGGGTCTTCAGTCTGGCATTCAGGTCGGCTATGCCAAGGGCTCGCATCTGTAGGGTTGAGGCTGACGTAGAGACTTTCATCCAGACCCAGCACCGAAGTATGGTGTGTATTTTTAATGATTGTTAGATGTTTGAAAATATTTCCGTTCCAAGTTGTGTATTTACCTTCCGTGAACTCATGCAACAAAAAAGGTAAATACAAAACTTGGAACGGCAATATTTTCAGAACACCCACAGTCATTAACATACACCCTGTACTATCTCCACAGGGAGTGTGTCACAGAGACCCCCTTCCCTCATGTTATAGACGAGCACTGACATCATATAGAGCCGCGGTAGCGTAGTGGCTAGACGATCGTCTGTTGGCTCTGTGGTCATAGATTCGATTCTCATCGAGGCGGATACGAATTTTAAAAATGTACATGAGCTCGTATGTCCACCCAGACTAATCTGGATAATAGGTAATGCCTTGAAAAGTAAAGGCAGCAGGCGATTTACTAAACACCTATTCTTAGATTTGTTGATCTTCAAGCAAGAGAATGCTTGTTCGCAAATGTGTGTTGATCCAAATAATGATAAATTTTAGCTGCAAAGTTTTTCAAGTTGGGAAATTATTCTTGTGATAAAGATCCATAGAAATCCAGCAAACCATCTGACTTGAATTTCTCTTTCGAGTCATGATCTGCTTGTAAGTCAAGCAGCTCCAACTGTATGTCCTCTGTGGCTGTATCAGCTTCTGCACTAAAAGGTGAACTGAGTATATTGAACTATGGCTCTAATTCTTTGAAATCTTGGAATCTCCATCCAAATTCTTCAATCAATGCATCTAATTGGGCTTTGTATTTTTCAGTCATTTCACCAGAAATGGTTTCTTGTTTCAGCAAAGGGAAGTGACAAAATCTTTTTTCACTTGCTTGTCTGGAGAACAGTGAGAGTTTTGCCTGAAATGATTTTACATATACATACAATTCATGTGCAAATACACCATTGCCCTGAAGTTTGACATTCAGTTCATTTAATGTTTCCATAATTTCAATGGCAAACATAAAGTCTAACATCCACTCTTTATTGACAATATTAGTATTAAAGTCACATTCAATGCGCTTCATCTCTAGGAACATCACTATTTCTTCTCTGAGTTCCCACACTCGCCTCAACACATTGCCGAGACTCAGCCATCGAACATTGGTTTGGTTCAGGACATCGGAATGTTCAGTTTCCAAATCGTCAAGTAATGACTTGAACTGTCTTGATTAAGTCATCTTGATCTGATGAGGTTGATGACACTGACAACTGGGTCAATAACATGCTTGATATTCAAAACAGTTTTACACAGGCTTTCTTGATGAATCACACAGTGAAGTGTTAATAATGTGTGGTCTGGATATTCTGCTTTAATCTTATCACTTATCAACTTTATCAGATGTACATTTTTTCCAGTCAAAGCACAAGCTTCGTCAGTTGTAACACTTGCCATCTTGTTCCAAACCAACCCAGTTCTTTCAATACAGTTAGTAACAGCATTGAATATATCATGGCCTGTGGTTGTGTCTTTGAGTGACTCAACACTCAGTGACTCTTCAGTGAGTTTGAAAGAAGTGTTTATTCCACGCATAAATATCAATAATTGGGCAGTATCATGTACATCGGTACTCTCATCCAGTGCAAGATAGTACCACAAAAATTGTTTACTTGCATCTTGAAGTTTATGCATCAAATTGTCACTGATCTTGTCAACACGTCTGACCACAGTTATCCTTGATAAAGTAATGTTGTCAAATCTGTTTGTTTGTTTTTGTTCCGGACACATAATGTTTGCTGCATCTAGCAAACCTTCCTTGATGAACTCGCCATCAGAAAATGGCTTGTTCTGTTTTACAATTCTGTGTGACAGCACAAGACTAGCTTTAGTTGCAGCATCTTGAATTGAAGACTGTTTAGTGAAAACAGTTTGCTGTTTCTCCAAATTTTTCACCAACTCAAGGCATTTCCTTTCCTTCTCTTCGGTCGTTAAATTGTATCCGAAATCGGAATGTTTTGTTTGTTAATGTATTTTTAAAGTGTACTCCATGAAGACAGCCACTGACTCACGACACAACAAGGAAACTGATTTGCTACCAACTTTTATAAAACAGTACTTAGTTGTCCATTCATCATTAAAAACACGGTATTCATCTTCAATCTTCGTTTGTTATTGACACTCATCATAACGGTACATGAAATTCTGTAAAATTCAACAAAATAACTTAAAAATGGATTTAAAAATTTTATTTATAAATGCCCTCCGGGCCACATAAAATCACGTCGCGGGTCGCATGCGGCCCGCGGGCCGTAGTTTGCCCCCCCCCCCCCCCCCCCCCCTGCCTTAGAAGAATGTGGAATAGACCAGGTAACGAGACCGCTGAAAACGATATATTATACTGGAGAAATACCTTCTGAATTATGTAATTGTATATTGATTGCAATCCAGAAGAAGCCTTGGAATGTGGTCAATATCGAACAATTAGTATAATGTGCAACATCAGGAATATTATGCAAGGAATCATCATGCAAAGAGTTAGGAAGAAAATACAACCTGAAATAGGAGAAGAATAATGTGGGTTCGTATTTTTAATGATTGTTAGATGTTTGAAAATATTTCCGTTCCAAGTTGTGTATTTACCTTCCGTGAACTCTTGCAACAAAAAAGTTAAATACAAAACTTGGAACGGCAATATTTTCAGAACACCCACAGACGGACGGACTGCAGTAAGACGTGACTGCTAAGATAGCACGGGGGTCACGAACGGCACGGGGTCCAGTGCCAGAATCCAGCCGACCAGCTTTAGAACGCCAGGCGGGACTCAGATAGTTTTAGGGGAAGGACGTTGTGTTTTCTTGAGCGAGTGTATTGCTTTGCGAGAGTGCTAGTTTGAAGATAGCGAGCATAGGACTTGTGTAATTGACTGTGTGCTATAATCGTATGTAAGGCGGTATTTGTATATACATGTAATAAATTCACCGCCTGTGTGCACATTGTAAATATGATCGGATTCGCCTGAATAAATTGTGAGAAGAACCATATGCACGACTGTTGTTTTCCTCGAGTGCGTATGAAGGAGTTAGAATACCTGTGTGCGTGTGAGATGCTGACAGGCAAAACTCAATTGGTGTCAGAAGTGTTCGAATGAATCCAGCAGCCCGAATGTAAATTAAAAACTCAATTGGTGTCAGAAGCGTGCAATCTAAAGATTGAATGAATCCCAAAACCGGAGAGTGTGTGTTGAAAGTTAAAACTCAATTGGTGTCAGAAAGCGGTCAATCTTACGATTGAAAGTTAAAACCTGAAAGTGAGAACTGAACGAAAGTAGATAGTGGAATGCAAGAATGAGAATTCACAGCCAGAGATAAACTAGAAGAGAGAGAGAGAGAGAGAGAGAGAGAGAGAGAGAGAGAGAGAGAGAGAGAGAGAGAGAGAGAGAGAGAGAGAGAGAGAGAGAGAGAGAGAGAGAGAGAGAGAGAGAGAGAGAGAGAGAGAGAGAGAGAGAGAGAGAGAGAGAGAGAGAGAGAGAGAGAGAGAGAGAGAGAGAGAGAATACTGACTGAAATTGAAAACATATGTACATTTGATGAATTGCTATGATATTGACATGCATCATGTTTTCAGGTTGACGTTTTAGTTGATGAATGTTGTGTTTAATATTTAAAACTTCTATAATGTTTTGTTTCTTTATCTCTAAAAAAGGTAACCTGTGTTTTTAACTCGTTCCAGCTATATGCTCTCATATATGCAGACGATACTGTAACCCTTATTCGTACATCCTGGTTTCTAACCACTGTCCGCGGTGCATCTGTAGACACCTAGACATTCCAAGACCACCTCACTGCGGTCCGGTTTGTCACAGAGTATGTCCTTTTGGTAGATTCGTGGATTTGAGAGGCTGTCTAACGTGCAGATGCAGGACAAGCCCATGGCATGATCCAATCTGAGCCTTGGTTGCCTGATACAATTGGGATTTTAAGCCAAACATTAATAGAAAAATTAAACCTGGAAAAGGCTAAAAATGTGTTGATGTGTTTTCATAATATCATTATCATTTGCCACGCCGATAGGCGTGGGCGATCATAGTTCGCCATCTCACACGATCACCAGAGTCGTGGGTCAGCTCTGTTTTCTTGTCTCGAGTATACAGTTTGGCCAAACCATCCAAATATTTATCTCGCTGTCTTCCTCTTGTTCTTTTCCTCTTCAATCTTGCCAGTTGTCACCACGTTCTCCAGTTTATTTCTTCTCATAACGTACTAAAACATTGTTGCCTGTCTACGTCTAATTTCTGTAATCAGTTTACGGTTGTCATTTGTTTCTTGTAGGATTTGCTCATATGTTTTTCTGTTTGTCCGTGGTATTCTTCGTATTTTCATCAGAAACCACATGCCTACTGCCATAAGATGTTTCTCAACTTGTCTGCTCATTCTCCACGCTTCACATCCATACAAAAGTACAGTTTCGATTTAGCACTTCAAAACTCATTTTCTCGTTGCAAATGACATCTTTTCATTGGTCAGTATGTTTTCCATCTTGCAAAAGGCTACCTTCGCCAAAGAGATTCTTGTGCTAATCTCTTCAAGGCACCGCCCATCAGATATTATGACTATTCCGAGATACTTTTACCGATTCACTTGTTTAAGAATACTCCCATTTACCCGTATATTACATTTTCATTTCACATCTCACGAATTTCTCCAGTTCAGGGCATTATTGTAGTCATTTATCAGTGGAATGATCGTAGCTTAAGGTACATGACTTGTGACCTGTAAAACCTGTCAGCAGATGTGAAGATATAGTGTATTCCGGACAATATTTGCGTACAAGTGTTATTATGCTCTCGTTCTCACTCATCATCATCAGCATCATCATCATCATCATCAGCATCATCATTATCATCATCATCATCATCATCAGCATCATCATCATCATCATCATCATCATCATGCGCTTTGTCAGATGGCATAGGCGTTCATGTCTCTCCGCAGATCTCGGTCCTTTGTATTCTGCTTCTCAGTCCACCCGGCATCATTAATCTTGGGCTACCTCTGCCTCTGTTCCCACTGACCTTGCCAGATGTCACGATATTCTCTAGTGCCTGGTTTATTACATTACCAACGGAGGTCAGCATGGCCGAATGTTTAAGAGCGCGGGTTCTTAAACATCCGATGTGCTGCTGTCGGGGTAGCGGGTTCAACCCCTACACCGGTCAGTTGACGAATATGTTGACTTATCGTCCTTGACTTCTTCTTCTTCAGTGTTCCGAGCCATTTAGGTTCTTTGCTGCAGATACAATCCGTCTCCATTCGTCTCTTGGGTGGACCTTCTCTTGCCAGTCGCTGATTCCAAGTGCTTGTAGGTCTGTATATGTATTATCTCTCCACCGTCTTCTTGATCTACCTCGGGGTCTACGGTCATTTATTTCCTGAGTGTAAGCCAGTTTTGTTTCCCTATTATCTTCCATTCTTTCTATATGCCCCAGCCATTGTAGTCTATTAGCCTTCATGATACCAGTGATTAACGGGGACTTAAACAGATCATAAATGTCTTTGTTATTTCTTCTTTTCCACTCTCCACTTTGTGTATCCCTAATGGGTCCAAAGATGCGTCTTAAAATTTTGTTCTCAAAGGTTTGTAACAAGGCTTCGTCTCCTTTCGTTGTACTCCAGGTTTCAGAGCCATACAGCACAACTGATCAGTGTTTTGTATATTGTGATTTTGGTGTTACGAGATAGCGCATTTGATTTTAGTAGATGTTGTAGTGCATAGTATATCTTATTTCCAGAGTTGATTCTAGTTTGTATCTCTTCCCTTATGATGTTGGAGCAGTTGAAGATTGTACCCAGGTATTTGTATGTTTCCGTTCTTTTAATGGTCATATTATCTATTTGTCGTTAGCCAGAGTTTTTAGCCATTCCGTCTCTTGAAATTACCATATATTCTGTCTTATCTTGGTTGATAACCAGCCCCATCTGTTGGGCTTTTTCCTTTAAGTGAGTCAATATCTCCAATGTCTTGTGTTCACTTTGCCCTATAATATCTATATTGACTTGGGGACTTAAATTACAAGTACCTTTGAAGTACCTCTCGGCCAGGGAAATTAATTAACTAACACAAAAGTGTACACTATGACTACTTAAAAGTGATTACCTCCCTTCAGATGTTACAGAAAAGTCATTATCTCCCTTCAGGTGTTACAAACGTAAAGTCAATATCCAATCCTCCACGATGAGACACACTGAACAAACAATTTTGGATTATAATTGAACATGGCTCAGGTGCCCAAGATTTAATGAGACAAGATAGAAAAACATGGGACAGACCAATTAACTAGTGGATGTCTACAATGTACCATCTGTTGTCACCACTATCAAGATTAGAGACTCCCAGGCCCCCTACCCCAGGAGCTATGCCAGCGGTAGCATGGCTACTGGTAGGGTCACCCATGTCGGACAGCTCAAGAGATAGGGGGGACTAGACGAAATGAGATATATAAGTATGCAGTCTGCAGGCCGGCGTGGCTGAAAGGAGTAACGCGCTTAAACTTTCTTTACTGACCAAGACGTTATGGTTTCTATCCACGCGTGGTCAGGTGGCCTTAAATGATGACTTCTCGTTCTTGACTTGGGGGAGTAAATAACAAGTACCTCTGAAGAAGGATTCGCCTGATGGCAAGGGACATTAGTAAAAGAGAAAGCGCAAAATGAGTCCTATGCATTCATTAATGGTAGGAACTAGTTGTAGCAGCCAGTAGTAGTAACTAGTAGTAGGAACTTGTAGTAACAACAAGATGTAACACACGCGTGGGTGAATTACGCTCGAGTTAACAGTTAACGAATGGAGGGGGGTAAACATGGGGAGGTAGACTGGGGTATAGTTAAAGGCTAGAGAGGGCAATTCGGAAAAATACATTTCAGAATTGAAAGTGCTGAGCCCCGGACCGGAGACACAGTGCCTTATGTGACGACGTGAATGCAGGTGGGGGAGGGGATTATGACCCTCACTCTTTGAAGTAGAGTAGAAAAATATGCTATAGGAAAATGTTAAGCGGACACACAGGTTTCATGGCATACAAGTAGGGGGCTGAGTGGTCTCGAGGTATGGTGTCCGCCTCGAGTGCTGGAGGTCCCGGGTTCAGGCCCCGGAGAGGACCGGGATTTATTTAAAAAATCCACCTGGACTTCCAGTAATAAAATTTCCCCTGGTCTCTGGGTAGTGAGATCGGACGCCCGTGTGTAATGATGCGCACGTAAAAAATCCCTTGGCAGTTGGAAATCGAAAAAGAGTAGCCTAACGGCGCTGCCCGTTTAAAATCTCGAGTTAAAAATCTACCCAAAGTATTTCAGGATCCTCGCCGATGCAACGAAGTTCGTGCATTGAGCTGAGTTTCTCCAGACTCAGGTTTGAGTTAGGAGGAAAACGGAGCACTTATGGGTTTAAACCGTGTGCCGTGATGTTGATCCAACGACTAAACTAAACTAAACTAAACTAAACTAAACTAAGGATCATCTTGATTTTTTTTTGTTTAACGTTCTCTCGCATTGAACCCAAGCGTAGTCCACACACGCGTTGCTAATTCTAGTGCACTAGGCTGATTTTTGCGTGTTTTTTTTTTGTATAGCCCATACAGGACGTTGCAGTCAATACCAGCATTTTTCAGCTGCTGTTGATGTAGTAGGCAAGTATTACGTTCAGTAGTTTGCCATTGATTTCTGAACGACCAGCTCGCATGTCCCCGTAAGTTACCAGCGGGGCGCGATCCGCTGCCAAATCTCGCGGAGATGTTTCCCCACTTCCCTATTACCAATGGCCTTCGCCATAAGAAGAATCCACTCCGACCTCAGAGGTGTTTGTAATTTACGTCCAAAAGTCAAAGATGACAAGTCACCATTTTAGCACATTTGAGCGCTGCAGAGGATGAACCGGCTACCTGGGTATCAGCACGCCGGTGAGACTAAACGAGAACATGCTGACAGTTTGATATCATAGCATGGGGGTACATCAGTTTAAAAAAAAATGATAGGCAGTACACGAGACAGAGGGCAGAGGACAAACATGATCACCAACCCCACACGGCATGGACTGAAAGAAGAAACAATGTTTAGTTTAGTTTAGTTTAGTTTAGTTTAGTTTAGTCGACGGATCAACATCACGGCACACGGGTGCAACCCATAAGTGCTCCGTTCTTCTCCTAACTCAAACCTGAGTCTGCACGAACTCCGTAGCACCGGCGAGGGTCCTGAAATACTTTGGATAGATTTTTAACACGAAATTTTGCCCGGGCAGCGCCGTTAGGCTACTCTTTTGCGATTTCCAACTGCCATGGGATTTTTTACGTGTGCAACAATACACACGGGCGTCCGATCTCACTACCCACAGACCAGGGGACATTTTTACTAGAAGTCCACGTGAAAAGCTACTGGTCCTCACCAGGGCTTGAACCTGGGACCCCCAGCACTCGAGACGGACACCATACCTCGAGACCACGCAGCCCCCTGAAACAATGCAGAAACAATGTAGTAAAGCCTTTGAAATTCTTGGGTAAACAGTTATGATCCATATTTTGTTGAAAGAACGAAACAGGGAATAATGTGGTAGTCTTACACCTTTATTTCCACAAGGATGCGTCGTATACCAATGTTATTAAAACATAATCACTGAGTACATATATCTTGCGCCAGATTTAATTAAAACATGATCAATGAACAAAATATCACAGCTACATCATATTACTTTTGACATGAGAACCATAGCATCATTAACACGCTCACATAAATATTCCCCGGAATTAATAAAATCTTCATAACTAATAAAAGACTTAACTGACTAAGTGCCATATGCCATGGGTTTATATACAGTAGTTTTCTTATGCAACCCCCTTTAATTTAAAATATGATGCAACATGAACATGTCTGCTACCATATTAACAATTTTTAAGTCATAACTGTGTCACATCTCTACTTCCCATTTTCAGCCATCCATTTTTGTTAGGTCCAAATCGACTTTTTGGTTTGACACTGAATCTGTTAGACATTTCTAAGGTCCTGTATGCTATACAATTATTCCATTGATGAGTGCAGTGATGTCCTCAATCTGGAGAATTTCGTTTCGTGTGATATGAAACACATTAAAGATTGTATTTCGTGGATGTAGTGTTATTATGTAATTTGATTAAAACCAACAGTTCAGTCAGGAACCTAAGTTCGAAGTGTAGCAGCCTAGGTTCAGAGTGTGGCAGCCGGATTTATTAAATTCCTAGTCCTGATCTGCACTTGCAGGTGGGACAACCTCTTTCGTCCAAGACGTTTCCATACTGACAATACATGAAGCACACTGGACCGCAGTCACGTGGGTATAGTGGTCTGGGTGGGTCTATTGGTCTGGGTGGCTGTATTGGTCTGGGTGGCTGTATTGGTCCGAGTGGGTTTATTGGTCTGGGTGGGTGTCGACAGGAACAGGTCGGACAGTTTCTAGAATCCGTTATATATCCAAATGGGCAGTGTCGTCTGCACAAAGGAGGGCATCGAGCTGAAACGATAAATCACATCGACATTTTGAGAAGAAGTAGGTGAAATATTTTATGACACTGATCTTACATAGTAAATAAACAATATAAAATAGGATGTAGATGTGGAGCAGAGTAAAGGTAATAAAGGTAGGAAATGATATTTTTCTACGCCTGATGTGTTTTGGGAATATGGTGCTATACCATATTTTAGACCAGTCGGCATTTGATGGGTTATGTGGTCAAGATCACACCAGCCGGCTTTACTAAACATGACAGGTTATTTTAAATCAATTTTAGGTTAGGTCAACTTGGGAGCCCAGGTCAATTTTTGTTAAAACCCCGCCTCGATAAGGATTCGAACACATGACCATAGGTTCTGCAGGTGATCGTGCTAACCACTGCCCTAACACGACTCCCTCTTGTTGGAGTATCCTGGTAATTTGTGTGTTAACACAGAGTGAATGAAGAAATGCAGTATTTGAAAGAAGCAGTGAAGTTTTAAATATATGCAGAAAATAAAGTCAATTTCAGAATATTAGAAACTCAAAGATCACCTTACTAACACCTTACTTCTACCAGTATCAAGTATAGACAGTGTCTAAATTGCAAGAGAGAAAACACATTACATATCAAATGAAATACTTCAGATAGTATTCAGCCTTACGTCTTCAGTAGGAGATAAATAAAGTATGGCGATATAAATAGCATAAGTATCACCCTCTGCATTGAAGAAAACGGTAGGGGCAGACAACACGTCAAGCAGTTTGGACATCTTGTGAGAACAAAGCCTAATCAGCTAGCACTATAGTCCAAGAGGGGTCAGCTAAAGAGTTAAAGCAACACCCAGAATCAGTGTTGTCGATTATATCAAGACTATACACGATTGTACACAGCCCCAAGCTTAAATAATTCCAGGCTACGGTTTACATCAACATCCAAACTTCAATTCTCCCCTACACTTAACAGTAAATGTGTGCCAAAGGCCCATCATCCAATTTTTTTTTTTTTAACATCAAGTCAGGAACAACAACCGGCTATGGTTCTGTGAAGTGTGGACCATCATATTCGGTAGACCTGTATTCACTGGGGAATGGGTTACCAGACTTTCCCACTCGTAGCGGACGACGAGTAAGTTAAGGGAAAGAAAAGATATAATAAATTTCCTGGCTCTCCGTGTAGTGCAGATGGCCAGTCTGTGAATCGTGCCGATATTAATCATGCTCTTGGATAGATGTGGAGAACAGAGGGTTTTAATACCAGTGAATCAACATGGTTAACTAGAATGAGCGAATTAGGAGTAAAAATTGGCTCGGCAGAAACAAGCAGCACATAGAGAGAATAAGGGGCCTCGTCAACCAACACAGAACTGGCACTTTTAACCGCCGGACGCGGATGCATATCTTGGGGGTTTAAATTCTGAGCACGTATGGACATATCTGGAGTGCAAGGATGATACTCCAAACGATAACTAACTAGCGGTAGCCTATAATATGTACAGGCCTGACATTGTACACCAAAATTTCAGTATCTGCAATGGGACTATCTTTGCCAGACAAGAAGCTGTTTGTATTGAATGCTAGAAGCACGGTGCACTAACAACATTATTTAACAGTTAAAAAGATAGTTGCATGTTCTTTACAGGACGTCGCTATTAACCACTACATTTTAGCTGTTTGTGGTTTCATCATCATCAAGTGTTATGCCAGTTGGCGGAGACGTTCATGACTCTCCACATATCTCGGTCTTTGGTTGTCTGGATCAACACTGCTGATGATATTCCTATTTGCCACAGTCTCAATCCATCCAGCATCATTTCTCTTGGTCCGCCTCTGCCTCTTTTCTCCTCGATCTTTCCAGTTGTCACAATGTTCTCCAATGCCTCTCTTCTCGTCACATGACCAAAGAAAACTGTTTGTTTCTTTCTGATTGTTGTATATAATGTTCTAGTTTCGTTAGCCTCTTTCTGATTGTTGTATATAATGTTCTAGTTTCGTTAGCCTCTTTCTGATTGTTGTATATAATGTTCTAGTTTCGTTAGCCTCTTTCTGGCAGTCGTTGTTAGTTACTTGGGCAGTCAAAAGAATTCGCAACATTCGTCTTAAAAACCACATCTCTGTTGCTTCCAAGTTCTTCCTAATTTGTTCATTTACTTTCCAAGATTCACTAACATGCAGCAAAACATATTCTATATAGCACTTCAGCACTCTCTTTCTTAACTTCAATGATAGTGATTCATAAGATCCATCCATCCTGTGCCATGCCGATAAGAGTGGGCGGTCATGTTCTGCCATCTCACTCGATCACCAGAGTCGTGGATCAGCTCCGTGTTCCTGTCTCGACCATGCTACGTGACCAAACATAAGATACTTGTATCGAATATACCAGTGGGTTAATAAGAAACTGTAGCAAAGAGAGGATAGTGGCGTAGTACGACAGAAAATGTATGCTAAAATAATAATGACATTCAATCATAGTGACTTACTGCTTAAAATACTCTTCATTTTAGGATATGCAGCTTTGCTTACCCTATTATGCTCTTAATCGCTGTTGTGCATCTTCCATCTGATGTTATAAATGTCCCTAGGTATTTAAAATTATCCACTTGGTTAATAATTTTCCCTTATATTTCCATTTCACGTTTTGGTGGCACCTGTTTCTTTGACTATTTTACATTTAATTGGTTTCAGTAAATACTCTTCATTATTCTTAGATCTTTCCCATCAATGTTAATATCTTCCAACATTTTAGTCAGTTCATCATATTTTACTTTATAAAGTTTCTCGGTATAATCTATGAAGCATAAATACATGTCTTTCTGTGTCTCTATTTATCTTTCTATTAGTGTCCGTAATATATATATTGCATTGTTTGTACCCTTTCCTTCCACAGTTGTATACTGTTCTTCACCAAATTCCATTTTTAATTTCTTTCTTGTTCTTCTCATTATAATTCTGAGTAGAAGCTTAGTGGCATCGTTTATGAGGTTAATTGTGCGAAAATATTCGCATTCAATTGCTCCTGGTCTTTTTGGTATCTCTATAAATACAGATTTCAGTATATCGCTCGGTAAATATCCACTGCTGTAAATATCATTCAGAATATTGGTTAATATATCTAATCCAAATTACCCCATTACTTCTAATTCTTCTATTGTGATTCCATCTGGCCCAGCTGCTTTTCCTTTCTTCATATGTTTGACAGCGTCAGCGATTTCTTTTTTTAGAATAGCTGGACCTTTTAAGTTACTTTCTTCTGTTATTTCTTCCCTTTCTCTATCATATAATTCTCTTATATACTAATTTCACCTCTCATTGCAGCGCCTTCCTCCAATAATATCTTTCCTGTTTTCATTTTTTTTAAATTTTAAACACCCTGTATTTATTCTTACTTTTCTTCACGTGAGCTCACTGATTTGTCTGTGCATATATTTTTTATATCTGTGTTTGTGATTTACTAGACAGTTTTCGCGTTCAGTAAATTCCCATTGCTTTCTGGACGACCGACGCCCTTACTATCGAAATCAATGCAAGGCACTCTGCTTCCAAATCGGCCGTGGCTGATTTCGAATCCTCGACTCTGTGTATCAAGAAATAGTGAAAAGTTTACTGTCTCTAGGCCACAGCGCCGGCCGGCTTTAACCTACGTATATTTCCAGCCGACAGGTTGGTTGGTGGTTTGTAACAATGTAGGCAACAGTTTTCGGTTCTAACATGTATATATTGGCTACTTACATTTTCCATTCACAAACTGAGCATTGGTATTTGCCAGCTGAATTACTATCAACAGCAAGGAAAGAACTACGAATTTGTTCTCCATCTCTTTTGCTGTCGTAGTCTGCTAGATTCTGGTAAGTCTCCTCGGCTGAAGCAAATGTCAGAATTTATATTCGACATCCTAAGTGCGCGTCTGCGTGTGGGATGTTTGCAGATCCGAATCTGCGTAATTACTTATGGCGCGCGGAGCAAACATCCGCCATGTGCCATCCCTCCGCAAGCTAATAGATGTCTCAGACTGTATGTTTAATTGCACTTTGTGACATGAAATCTGTTTTCGACACGGATGTTGCGGAGGTAGTGTACCGTGAACAACCTGCCGGTGTGACATTCAGCGGAGTCGATTTACCTTTATTTGTTATTGTTGTCGTCTAAACTGGCATAGTTATTTGGTAAACAGGACTTCTTAGATTCGTAGTTATTAAATGACATTTTACTGAGTGAGAGAGCCTTGACATTAATCAAAGAGGGGATAATTTAATTTTCAAATGTCTCTTATTTGTCCAAAGGTAGTTGTCTGCTATGGGTCTGTGGTGTGATAGGGCCATCACATTTTATAGGCCAAATAGCAAAGGAATAGAGGTGGCCAATCTGACAACGCAAGGAGAAATAGGAAGCTGTCATGGACTCACTTATATTAACATTTGGCTCGCTCTCCAGAACAGGGGCGAAGCAATCACACACGTTCAATGATTACACTCTTATACGCGGTAGCGTGAAGTAAACCCTTTATTCACGTAATCTATCTATATATTGGTACATTCCTGGAGGTTGCGCTCATTATCATGTGCACCTCGTACATTATCACAGCAGTATATACATGCATTATACATTTTACAATAGATACAAAATAGCTCTTTCAGTACCTCAGCTCAAGCACATCTCCATATATCAATCAGTCACGCTACCCCTCATTACAGCCATTTCACAACGATCATGAAACACAAGCATAACCCTCTCTGTCCGTCCATCTCGAAGTCCTTAACTCGTCTGCCTGACACAGGTATGTTCGGTCAGACCTTCACTTATCACGGTTGGTGTCGCCCGTGCGGTGTAACGTGGCACGATGACCACAGGGCTTCAACTGGTTAGTAGTTGACCTGTACTTGGTAACACCAGGCTGCCTGTCCTGATCGCCTGTCGTGAGCTGTAACTCCGTTAACTCCTGTCACTGTTATATATTTGGTTAGTTAATATTGGGTTCCTGACAGTAGCCAATCTGTCAATGCAATGAGAAATAGGTGGCTAATCTGTCAACGCAAGGAGAAATAGGTGGCCAATCTGTCAACGAAAGGAGAAATAGGTGGCCAATCTGTCAACGCAAGGAGAAATGGGTAACCAATCTGTGAACGCAAGGAGAAATAGGTGGCTAGTCTGTCCCTCAAGTTGACAAACAGCGAGGCCAGGCATCGAACACGTCTGTGACCGTGCTCATGACATCGCTAGCGCAGTTCGCTATCAACTTCGCTAATGCATACGCCATATTTAAATTCATCATCAAGCGTGGGCGACCATTTTCGCCATCTCACACAATTACCAGAATCGTGGATCAGGTCTCAAATACTGAAGTATTGGAAAGATCAGGTTGTGTGACAGTGTATTCCATGCTCAGTCTTCGTAGACTTAGATAGATAGGACATGTTAGGAGATGGATGATTGTAGAATACCAAAGGACATCTCTTTTGGTGAATTACAGATGGGTAAGAGATCTCAGGGTCGGGTTTACTGCGATACAAAGATGTGTGTAATCGGGACATGATTGATACAGGCATTAATAATGCACATTGGGAGCAAGTCGCCGCTGAACGTGTTGCATGGAGGGCAACTATCAGAAATGGAGTAAAGACAAAGGAGAAAATGATTGCAGATAGATAAAGCACATACAGAGCGTGAGAGACGTAAGATGGTGCATGATGGTGGAAATGACCACGTGTTCACATGCATCCACTGTGGACAAACATTTGCAGCAAGAATTGGCCTTATCAGCCACACTCGCCACCGCCATGGGTCGTAGTTATTAAGTCTTGTTGAAGCACAATGTATCAAACTATCGTCTGCCAGGACAGAAACTTGCCAATGTCATGGATCAGCTCTGTGTTCTTGTCCCGATTATGCCATATGGCCAAGCCATCCAGATATTTTCTCTGCTTTCCGCTTGTTCTTTTCCCTTCAATCTTGCCAGTTGTCACTAAGGTTTCTAGTTAATGTCTTCTCATAACGTGCCCACAATATCTTGACGTCGAATTTCTCTAATCCGTTTACTGTTTTCATTTGTTTCTTATAGGACGTGCTGATTGTTATTTTTGTCTGCCCATTGTATTCTTTGCATTTTCTCGAGAAACCACATTTCCACTGCGATTACATGTTTTTTTTTTTTCTCAGCGTGTCTGCTTATTATATTTTAACTATCAATCAGGCGCCGTCTCCGTAATGAAGGTTGTTTGCATGGATCTCCAACACTGTTTCTTGTCTTGATTATACATTTTCACAGACTGCTGTTCGTCCATCTCTTTGATGTTATCTTCTCACTTGTACAGTTGTCTATCTCTTGCTCGCTTTCTTACAACCTTACCCTCCATCATGGTTTTTATACGAGTGTTATGTCTTTTAACGTATCCAAAATATTTCATTTGCCTCTTTTTAATTTCTTTCATCAACTCTCTTTTCATTCCCAGTTATAGTTTATTAGGCAGATGGTAATTCGACAATGGGCTGCAAGCGGCAGCAATATCTCTTTACAACGCGTGACCAGTTTCGAATTGATCCAGTGTTTCTGCCATATTTCCTCCTACATATGTGAATAGCGCATTCTATAAAAGTGCCAAGTTCATGGCATGGCAGTCCCTCACGACAGAGGAGTAACCTTTGTGTATATTTTTATGTAGTAGAGTTTTCCATGTTGTAGTATCATTGTGTGTTTGTTGTTTGTCTGCTCTCGAAGGCTAAGAGACTTGTTGTCACTTGTGATTGTGTTTTAGTAAAGCTTGCTGATTCTGGCTTTGTGGCGAAGGAGTTTCAAATACAATTGGTAATCCCGCATAACGCGTTCGAAACACAGTTGTGGACGATTTGGAAGCAGACTACCTTGAGTTGGTTTCTCACACAAAGGTATGAATGCTGTCGTTCAGAAAGCATTGGCAAACTACTGAACGTAAACTTACTAAGAAATCACGAACAGCCAAAAGATGTAAGGTTGACTGCGACATTCTGTAAAAGATATGCAACTAACTCTTTTTGTTTACTGATTCTAATTCTCGTTTTCGGTGATATATTCATTACATACAGCCATGCAGTGATAACTGCAGGACAAACAGTCGTAAACAGCTCGCTATCTGACAGCCTATTATCAGACTTCAGTAACGAGCAAATTCAAATCAGCAACGTCAGGCGGGAATATGCTAATGTGTGTGTGTGTGTGTGTGTGTGTGTCTGTCTGTGTGTCTGTGTGTGTGTGTGTGTGTGTGTGTGTGTGTGTGTGTGTGTGTGTGTGTGTGTGTGTTGCGTACCATGATGTGTGAATCATCATACGATGTTTGGAGAAGACTGCCTGGCACATGTTTTTCATAAATTGCCAGCTTGGATAAACCTGACCTAACGCGATGAGTTGAGTTGAGTTCAGAACCGATATCACAGGCACCGAGGACACTCTTATACTTCATCCTCAACTTCAACAGCCAGCGAAGAGTCCTACTATTACTAAAGATCTAACGCATCACTTACCTGGAAGTCAGAATCCGGTAATGAACCAGCGGACCGGGGGTCATAATTGCCGAATGGATACGTACGCGCGTTTTTTACACATACGGTGTGTTGGTGCCAAGGTATGGGGTTCAAACCCTACACTTGACAGGTGGTGTCAGGGTGCGGGTTTGGTATGAATGGAACTCACATCTGCACGAGTGTTTGTTAGTGCGTGAAACACGTTTTGTGACGAGTGTCAGGAAAGATAACTTCCGGGTTTGGACTGGGAGTACAAGTGAAGACACGGTCCAGGTCGGACATGTTATAACAAGTGCGAGAATGGCACCAGCCTAATGCCATCTGTACAATATCTTTTAGTTGTGAGTGATAGTTTCGGTGCTTGTTTTCATGGAGAATAACTGTGCAGCTAAATGCGAATGAAGACTTGCGTGTAAATGTGAAGCTGCGAAATAAATGATAAAACCAGCGTGGACTTCTGTCGTGTCCTTCAGTTAGCCCTGTGACGTTGGCGCGAGAGTTGGAGAGAGCTAGTGGCCTGCAAACAGGGACCAGCAATCAAGGTTTGATAGCAAAGTGTTTATAAGATAGTACCTCATGGCGCGTAGATCTTCGGGTATTAAACACGGAGCACAGAAATAGCGCCATGAGTATATTCCAGTCATGGATATGACTTTCTAGTAGAATGACAGAGAGTAGAAGCGAACTGAAAGCAGTGGCCTTAAAGTTAGGTCCATGACAGGTGGACTAAAATATTGACTTCTCGTCCTTGACTTGGTGACGTAAATTACAAGTATCTCTGAATTCTAAATGGGTTCTCCTATTAACGAGAGACACTAGTAATAGGCAAAGCTAATTCACTCGCAAAATGCAATCCAGTGCTACTAGAAGTAGCGTGTAAGGACTATGCATGAGTTGAAAACGAGCGTACGCCCTTCCCCCTTCCCCCCCCCCCACCAAAAACAAAAACAAAAACAAAATAAAAACAGTGGACCTGCAGACAAATAATATACCAATAGACGCAGGAAGAAGCATGGACATGTCTCATATCGCCTATGCAGTTCGGGCCAAGCTGGCCGATAGCGACTACACTCTAATGCGTGTTCGATAATACGAATTGGGATTGAAGACAGGCCACGCACGCCAGTGCCGTCTTTGAGTGCGAGAGAGGAGACATCATTACAACCAACTCTCATGGGAACAGTGAGAGAGGAGATATTACAACCAACTCTCGTGAGAATAGTGAGTAGAAATAGTTTGAGCTGGCTGCCGCATCGGAGGATTGAGCACGCATGAGAATACCCAATGTATAAGGATGTCGACCGTGATAACATAACGTTAACGTAACTAAACATAGCATAACATAACATTTGATCCCCAGGTTGCCATATTGGAGAACAAGCAAGGCCTAACATGTTTTCTCCTCCAGTTGCCAGCTTTAAAATTGATTGCATGTTTTTTACACGGCCTAGCAATCAACACCAACAGTTTGCCTCTGCCTAGACAATTCAATAGTTTGCCATTGTTTTCTGAGTGACCGACGTTCATTCCATTGTGAAAATAAACGCAAAACGGTTTGCTTCCAAATCGGCTGCGGCAGATTTCGAACCTGGGATGTGGGTTTGTCAGCGTCTGTGTCTTTGAGGTTAGTGAAACGCAGTTTCTCAAATCCCGCACACCGAGTCGAGAATTCGAAATCGGCCGCGGAATATTTGGAAGCAAATTGAGTTGAGTTTATTTCTATGATATGAGATGTCGACAGTTCAGAAATCAATGGCAAACTACTGAACGTAAAACTGTTTAGTAAATCACAATGATCACTAATTTTTATTTTAAAGCGGTATTGTGAGACTGCATTCACTGCCCACAGACGCCAACTGCCAGCTTGTGCATGCCCTAACCTTCAGCGGACTCTAGTGAATCGCTATTGCAATCCCATACGGGCGGATTCTGCTAATGTGGTTCACAAACACAGTCAACAACCTGCATAACATTAACAAGTAATCTGCTATAGAGATGGCTTGGTAAAATGTTTGCCCATATTACATAGATGTGAGTTCATGTGGATGGTATTCCTGACTAGTGGTAGTAACAATGTTTTAATGAGTGTCTAATTGGCGTTGAAGAAAATGCGTTCCTTCGGTGAAGTGTTGTCGTTGGATGCTATTAGTGTCACTGAAGTAAAGCTGTGGAAATATAAACAATATAAAATAACACAAAGTAATGCAACTTCACCGAAAACAATTACGGAAAACATAGGACGTTGTGGCGACTAGCCTCCATCAGCAAACAAGTGCTGCACACATAAAACATTATATATAAACAAGGAGAAGACACTGCAAATGACGTGTGTTCATATTCCAGTCTTGTCTACGTCTATGTTTTTTTTAAATTGTCTACATTCTCCTTTAATCTCAGTTTCTTTCCTTTTCTCCCGTGAGTGCAAATCAACACCCGTTAAAACATTTCTCTTTGCCACAAATCTCTAGAGAACTTATCATCATCAAGTACCTTGCCTACTAGCGATCATGCTTCTGCACATCTTGCGATCTCCATCAGCATGCATCATTACGTGAGCTGATGCCCTGCTGTGCTATGATTCAAGGATGCCAAGAATCTTCTCTCGCTGTATTCCTCTATTTCTCTTTCCACAAATCTTTCCAGTTGTCACAACAGAAATACTTTATTACAGCAGAAATACCTTGGGATGGATGCTGCATCTGAGGTCCTGTGTACTTTTGGGAATGCCGAAAGTACAATGACATCGTTCGACATACCATAATATAACAGTTGTCACAACCAAATAAGTATCTTCTTAGAATATGTCAATTAAAATGAAAGCTATCTCTTTCTGATGTTTGTGATACATTGTCTTTTTGTCTTAACCTCTTCAAAACACTTAAGTTACTTATTTAGGCTGATTCGTGGAATCTTCAGCATTCAGTGTAAGCTGCTAGAGCAGACAAACAGGAAGGAATAGGTGGACAAGAACTCAGGGTGTAAAATGTAGGAATCAAAAGTGAGCAGCGGAAGATAGTAGAAAGGAAATTTGAAAAAGAAAGCAAGTCGAAGGAGAATGAAACGCAGAAAGGAACGGAACGCAGAAATGAATAGAAGAAGGGGTGGGGGAAGGGGGAGATAAAATCGGAGAGTAACAAAGTTATGAAAGGGGAAGTAAGGCAGATATAATTATATATAACCGTCGACGAGGACATTGGTTAGAATAGTGTAGTACAAAATTTAATAGACATCTCCATGCAGGCCCACATGGCCGAATGGATAAGAACGCGTGTTCTTAAATATCCGGTGTGCTGATGCCGAGGTTAGCGGTTCAACCCCTACACCGGACAGCTGGACTAAAATGTTGACCTGTCGTCCTTGACTTGGGGACGTTAATTACAAGTACCTCTGATATCGGAGTGGGTTCGCCCGATGGCGAGGGACACTGTTAATAGGGAAAGCTAATCCACACGCAAAATTCAGTCCAGCACTACTATAAATAGAGGGTATGGACTATGTTTGAGTTCAATGCGAGCGAGCGCAATCCAAAAAAAAAAAAAAAAAAGACATCTCCAAGAGGACAATAAACTAAAGTGTCAAGATTTACAAATTTAGGTGGATAGATTATTTATCGAACTTCCTAGGTGGCTGGTGAATAACGCCACCATAGAAATATAAACATAGCAATTATGTACAAGAACCAAATTGTTTCACATAGTGTCAAGGATCATGGAGGATTGGTTTTATAGGCGTACCGTTTTAGAGCTGGGGTTTGGGGCTAGGATAATTGTCAAAACTAACAGTTGAGTAAAAAGAGAAGTAATACAGTGAATATACCAGCGAATCACGAACATGTGCTCCAGACATCTCCGTGTCTCATCTTTGTTCTGAACAAAGATAACTTTATTTCTGGTGTTTAATAATAAAGAAAGTGCTGATTCGTTATAACTTTAATAACATTGAAAGCAACGCCATCCGCTTGTCTCTCTTTACATTTGTGCATCCGTTCCAATGGGAGCTTTGGCTGAGAAAAAGGAAGGAGAGTAAAGTGGCAGACTTGATTAAAGATGACACCTTTTTCTTAGGGTTCTAGTTAGCCATGAAGACGTTGAAATGGTCGAAAGGATAATAGCGCTCGCTCTTAAACTTCAGGTACGCTGATAGTGAGGTAGGGGATTCAATCCCTATATTTGCATTAAGTTGGGATTGTATGTTAACTTCTCGTTCAGAAAGCAGTGGCAAGCTACTGAACGTAACATTGCTTAGAAAATCAACCTGAGTTGTGGTTGATTGCAATGTCCTGTTCTGAGACATAATGGGGTATTTCAATGGTTACATACGAATGCCCATGTTGTGGGTTCAGGTGGGTGACAGACCTGGTTAATGGGACACCGTTGTTAGAGGTGCCTAGCTGGTCATGCGTCGAAGTACAATTGTACCTGCAGCAAGGCGATGTTGTCATTTGGGGTTGGCAGGTTCGAATCCCGGGGGTAACTAAAGTTTCCAATTTGTATGTTGTCTGGTGTGTCCTCTAATACATATTTCTTTTTTATGCTTTCATGGGTGCCAACCAATGAGTGTGAATTTAGTTATGAAAAGATGAAGCTTCATTTAACCACATGGACTCCCTACAGATCACCACCATTTTTGGACTGGTGTTCCCGAACATTAAGCAACCAATGAGCTCACAATTTCTCCCCCATTTTTCTAATAACCCTAATTAAGGTGTGCTGTTGATATACTGTGTCTCCTTCTGACTCCAGCTATTCTAAACATTATAGCTTATTGTATGGTTTTCGTAGATTGAAATTACAATTACCTTTACACGAAATGATAGATATAAGTGCAACACAAAGCCAAAACAAGGGACTTAGCCTGAGCAACAGAAGTCGGGATTATTACACAGAAATATTGTATACCCAAGTACAGCATTAAAGTGCGTGTAACCAATCTGAAACAGGTCAATGTATTTCATCATTTGGGTACTTTAATCATTACAGATGGAAAAGGAAGTTAGTTGTAGAATAGCACAGGCAAAGGCAACAATTTCCAAAATGAAGAGTATTCTATGCATTGTATCTTTGTCAATCGAGGTAAAGAAAAGAGTTCTTAAGAGCTATACTGGGTCAATTCTAAGCGTATCCTGCACAATTAGCGGACACGTTAATAATTATCTTGTGGCTGTGGTGATGTGGTTTTATAGAAGAATGATGAGAACATGGTGTCTAACAGTAGAAAGAGCAATGATCTTTAAAGATGTTAACTCACAATGTGAACTGGTTAATTACTAGCCAGAAGGGGCGCATCAGGAAAAGACAGACTACATTCTGTGGGCATGTCCTGATATGAGACAAGCTGGAGTATGTCGTCACAACAGGAAAGTTGGAGGGGAAGAGAGGCAGTGGAGACCAAGAGAGAACATGCTGACAGTTTGATATCATAGCATAGAGTATAGTGGAACATCAATTTCAGAAATAATTGGCATTACGAGACAGAAGGCAATGGGCAGACATGATCACTAACGTCACATGGCATAGATTGTAAGAATAAACATTACAGTAAAGATATATTACATGCCAATGAAATTCTTGGATAAATAATGTAGGGTCCATATTTTGTTGAAAAAACGACAGAAATGGAGTAATTTGGTAAGTGTTACAACTTTAATTTCCCAAGGATGCAACTTGTAGCAATTTTATTAAAGCATACATAATCGGTGAAGAGAGATATCTTGTGCGAAATGTAATTAAAACATGATCAATGAATACAACATCATATTACTGCTAACATGAGAACCAGAGCATCACTAACACTTTCACACTTTGTTCGAAGTTCACAAGATCTTCATAACTGATCAAAGATTTAAACATTTCACAATTCTTGTGTACTAAGTTACAACCAGTCCATTGATGACTACAGTGATGTTCTGAATCTAGAGACTTTTGTTTCATGTTATTTGAAACACATTAAAGATTGTGTTGCTTTTTTTCGTGGATTTAGTTGTACAATTCGGATTTCATGAATTCATAGTCCTGACCTGCACTTGCAGGTGGGACAACCTCTGGCGTCTAATACGTTTCCATAGTGACATTACTTCCTGCAAACTGGATGGCAAGGGCGTGGGTGTATTGGTCCGGGTGGGCGTCGACAGATACAGACCGGACAGTTTCTAGAGTCCCTTACAAATCCAAAGGGGCAGTGTCGTCTGCACAAAGGAGGGCATCGAGCTGAAATGATAAATCACATCGACATTTTGAGAAAAAGTAGGTGGTATGTTTTATGACACTGATCTTACATAGTAAATAAACAATATAAAAGAGGATGTAGGTGTGGAACAGATTAAAGGTAATAAAGGTAGGAAATGACATGTTTCTACACCTGATGTGTTTTGGGTATATGGTGCTCTACCATATTTTAGACCTGTCGGCATTTGATGGGTTATGTGGTAAAGATCACACCAGCTGGCTTTACTAAACATGGCAGGTTATTTTAAATCAATTTGAGGTTAGGTCAATTTGAGAGCGCAAGTCAATTTTTGTTTAAAGCCCGCCTCGATAAGGATTCGAACACACATGACCACAGGGTCGGCAGGCGATTGTGCTAGCCACTTCCCTACTACGACTCCCTCTTGTTGGAGTATCCTGGTAATTTGTGTGTTAACACAAAGTGAAGGAAGAAATGCTTTCTTTGAAAGAAGCACTGAAGCTTTACATATACGCAGAAAATAAAGTCTATTTCATGCAAGGTATTTCAGACTCAAAGATCACCTTACTGTTCTACCAGTATCAGGTATGGACAATGTCTAAATCGCGAAAGAGAAAACTCATTACATATCCAATGAAATACTACAGAGAGTCTTCAGCCTTACGTCTTCAGTAGGAGAAAAAGAACATATAACGGTAATAACAGCATAGGTATCACCCACTCAGGGCCATGCCGAGTTATGATACAGAGAGGCGGCCGCATCAGACGGCACCGTAAGGGGGCTTAATAATAGGGCAACATTTTTAAAGAAAGCAACATGTAACGGGCGGTATTTCGAAGACGTGCGTCATACTGAGAAAATCTACCGCAAGGTGCTGCACCTATTACATTGAAGAATAGTGTACAGGCAGACAACACATCAAGTAGATTGGACATCTTGTGAGAACGAAGCCCAATCAATTAGCACTACAGTCCAAGAAGAGCAAGCGAAATGGCTAAAGCAACACTAAGAACCAATGTTGCAGATTCTTTCAAGACTACACGATTTTACATAGTCCCAAGCTTAACAATTACAGGCGGTAGTTTACATCAACATCCAAACTTCGACTGTCGACCTTCAAGCCCTGTGGTCATGTGCTCTAATTCTTATCGAGGTGGGTTTTAAACAAAAATTGACCTGGGCTCACAAGCTAAATCCTAAAAACCTAACCTAAAATTTATTTTTTAAAAACTTAACAGTAAATATCGGCTAAAGGCCCATAATCGACATGTGATTTTATTTTAAATGAAGTCTGGAACAGCAGCCGACTATGGTTCTGTGAAGTGTGGGATCATCACATTTGGTAGGCCTGAAGACACTGAGGAATGGGCTACCAGACTTACACACTCGTAGCGGACGATGAGCGCAGTCCACGAACTCTCGCCCGACCACGATCATGTCATTATTAACGCAACCTTTCCCCAAATAAGGGACAGACAATGATAAAAGAAAGATAGCATATGATGCATATATAAATCTTTCGTAACATCGGTACGGGGAAAGACGGTAGCCCAGCAGCTAGCATGTCTGCCTGCCCATCCACATCTCGTGTGTTCTAATCTCATTTGAAGCGGGGCTTGTTTCATTAAACTGGGTGTATTCCAATCGCCTCCGAGGCGCGGATTTGGTCGACAGTCAGATTCCTATAGACTACCCCATAGGACGAAGCCCGACTATAGGACAAGGGACACATGCGTTAAGACTTACAGGGACAGACCGGACGATATGAGTTAATTAGAAGACCGTTAGCAACAACGGACGGACTAACCTCGAGGACTGACCCAGAGGTCAAGGACAAAACTGAGACGCAGCACTGGTCACGGCAAACCACAACCCAGGTGAGGTTGCACGTGGTGCTTCACCACGGGATAGACCGAGGCCATAGGCTTACTCAGACGGGACAAGGATGTAGAAAGAGAAGGTTGTGTTTGGACAATGCTTGAACGAGTGAAGGAATAACAAGAGTGAATGATAGCCTGAGCTGGGAGTATCTGCCACAAGTTGTGTGTGTGTGCTGACTGCGAACGCGAGTATATAGTTAGAAGATTACACGAGCCTACATGAATTGTGATTTCACGTTATTATAATGAATATTCTATACATGTACATCTTGTATGATTTAAACGATGATACCATGTATATGCGAAGAGTAATAAACCATTATGATATTTGTAAAAACTCACGTCATTGATTCATTGAGACATGATATGCCAGACCTCACCATATAATCGAGGTGCTGACATCGACCAGGTCTTAAAACGGATACCAGGACAATTGCGTGGTAATAAAAGTTACCGGTGTGATGTTGACTTTTTCACTCACTGAGTGCCGGTTGGTCTGAACAAATGGGACTAGCGCCATATACCAATATGGCCCCAAGACTTGCTAAATGATAACATCGTTTTTAGGGGTGTCCAGTAGACTATGCGTCGAAATACATTTCCTTTAGCGAGGCGCTGCCTTCTATTGGGCAGCAAGATCAAACCACAGTGTGGCCACACTCTGGCTGTAAATTTGTATATTGTTTAGCGTGTCTTATAATTCCTAATTCTGTGTTCTACTTCTAAGAGTGCCAATCAATCTCTGTTCATTACATGTATCATGTTATTTCAATGGCCCGTTCTATCATAGTTGATACGTTTGTGTTTTTAAATGTTGCGTGCTCTTTGCATAACGTTGCGATCAAAGGCAGCGTTGATTTTCTAACTAATTTTATGTGAAGTATTTGGCTATTGTTTTCTTAATGAGACGTCAACGTTTTAGTCTAACATTATGACTGTGTAGGTGTAAACAACCTACCCCACCAATAGCGCACTGGGAGTTTAAGAGCGAGTGCTCTTATCCTTTTGGTCACACATATTGCTTTGTGTGTGTATTACCATAGTTTAAGAACAGTGTCCATAACGGTGGGGTATCTTGTATTGAGCTAAAACCAAGGCATAAAAGGCACCTGAGACGTAAAAATACGAAGGCCATTTTGTTTGATTTTCGTTTGCTGAATGCTCTAATGACTATGTTTCTATTTTCCAAAGTGGAATTAAGCAGTTGTATAAAAGTCTGAGCAAAAACTCACAAAGAAACACTCATTTAAAAAAACACTTGCGAATGGACAGTATCTCTTCTTCTTCTTCTTCTTTCGTTCGCTTGAAACACGTCTACAACTTCTCTGCCTCCCCTTTATTCTTTTCCCCTTAATCTTGCCAGTTGTCACTGAGTTCTCTAATTTATTTCTTTTCATAACGTTTCCAAAAAAATGTGACTGTCTGCGTCTAATTTGTCTAATCACTTAATGGTTTTCATCTGGTTCTTGAAGGACTTAAGGTTGGCTCAGGCTAAGAAAATGTTGTGAGGTGGGGGACCCACCCCTTTCCACGTTGTCATGCGGGAGTTCAGGGAAATGAACGAGCTGATAAACTTGCTGGCTCTGCATCAAGTGCAGATGACCAGCCTATGGGTCATGCCGATATCAATAATGCTCTTTGAGAGATGTGGACAGTGGGGGACCTTGATGTCAGTAAATCCACATGTTTATCTAGAATGAGAGACCTGGGAGTAAGAATTGGCACGGCCAGAAACAAGAAGTACATTGGAGAATGAAACCAACACAGAACTGGTACTTTTAGACGTGGATGCATATATTGAGGGTTTAAATTCTGAGCACCTATGGACATGTCCGGACTGCAAGGATGATACTCCAAAGGATAACTAACTACTGGTAGCCTAGAGCACGCGAAGGACACCACAACTTCAGTATCTGCAACGGGACTATCTTAACCAGACAAGAACCTGTTTGTGCTGAATGCCATAAGCATGGTGTAATACAACAATATTTAACAGTTAAAACGTTAGTTGTGTGTCCTTTACTGGACGTCGCTATTTGCCGCAACATTTTCGGCTGTTTGTGATTTACAAGGTAATTTTCACATTCATTAGTTCTCCATTGCTTTCTGAACGACCGACGCTCTTACTATGGAAATCAATACAAGGCGCTCAGTTTCCCAATCGCCCGTCGCTAATTTGAACCCTCGACTCTGTATGTCGGGGAATAGTGAAAAGACCACTGCCCCTTAGCCACAACGCCGACCGACTTTAATCTGCATATAAATATAGGGTATATATTTAATGACTGTGGGCATTTATAACATCAGATGGAAGATTCACAACGGAGATTAAGAGCAGAATAGGGCAAGCAAAGGCTACATTTCAGAAAATGAAGAATATCTCATGCAGTAAGTCACTATCATTGACTGTAAGAAAGAGAATGCTGAAATGCTATATAGAACCTGTTTTGTTGTATGGCTGTCAATATTGGAATGTAAATGAACAAAGTAAGAAGAGATTGGAAGCAATAGAGATGTGATTCCCTGAGACGAATGTTGCTAATTCCTTGGACTGCCAATATAACTAACAACGAATGCCCCCAAAGACCGAGGTCTATGCAGAGTCATGAACGCTTACGCCAACCGACGTGGCACTTGATGACGATGATGATTTGTAGTTTTTGAAAATAATGCCGTTCCAAGTTTTGTATTTACTTTTTATGCTGCATGAACTCCACAGAGGGTAAATACAAAACTTGGAGCAGCAATATTTTCCAAACCCCACAGTCATCAAAAATATACCCTAGATTTCCAGCCGACAGGTTGGTTGTTTGTGACAATGTTCTCGGTTCTAATGTGTATATATTGGCTACTTACGTCTTCCATGTGCAGAATGGGCATTGGTATTTGCCAGCTGAATTACTATCAACAGCAAAGAAAGAACTATGAATTTGTACCCCATCTCTTTTGTTGTAGTAGTCTGCGAGATTCTGTCAAGTCTCTCGGCTGATTCGATTTGATTCTACCATTACAGGCAAATGTTAGAATTTATACTGTAGATCCTAAGTGCAGGTCAGCGTTTGTGGGTATTCACGGATCCGGATTTGCGTAATGCTTGTGACGCAGGCAGCAAACATCCGCCAAGTGCCACCCACCAGCAAGCTGACGGATGTCTCAGACTATGTTTAATTGCACTTTTTTGACATGAAATCCGTTTTAGACACTGATGTTGTGGTAGTCACGCACAGTGAACAACATGCCATTGTCATATTTCGCGAGTAGATATATCTTTTAAGTATTTTTATTGTTGTCTAAAGTGGCATATTTATTTGGTAAACATGACTTTTTAGATCCGCAGTTAATAACAGGCATTTTAATGAGGTTGAAATACTTGACATTAATCAATCAAAGAGGGGATAATTTAATTTTCAAATGTCTTTTATTTGTCCCGATGTAGTTGCCTGCTTTTGGTCTGTGGTGTGATGGTGCCATCATGTTTTATAGAACAAATAGCCAGGAGAAATTGGTGGCCAATCTGTCAACGCAATGAGAAATAGGTGGCCAATCTGTCAACGCAAGGAGAAATTGGTGGCCAATCTGTCAACGCAAGGAGAAATAGGTGGCCAATCTGTCAACGCACGGAGAAATTGGTGGCCAATCTGTCAACGCAAGGAGAAATAGGTGGCACATCTGTCAACGCAAGAAGAAATAGGTGGTCAATCTGTCAACGCGAGGAGAAATAGGTGGCCAATCTGTCAGCGCAAGGAGAATTTGATAGCCAATCCCTCCCTCACGTTGACAAGCGACGATGCCAGGTTTCTAACGCCCGTGTCACAGTGAGTAGTATAGGAAGAGTTATAGACATAGTAAATTGAGGCATGAGGCATAAAATACTAAGAATAAAGAAGGAAGTTCGGGAGGACCCATGTTTTTTTAGTAAGCGCAAAGAAGGAGGAGCGGGGAACATAATTTATGCATAATCGATTGTTGTGTGCGGGCTGTTACCTTTTGTTGCATTCGCATCTTTGTTAAGTCTGCTGCTGATCTGTGACCAAATATCACTATTACCCGCCTGTGTGTATAGTAGCAGAAATAATGTGTATTGTAAATTACACCTGGCGGCGCCAGCTGTCGTTTATTTAATCAGATCGTCATTATACCTTCTTCTTCTTCTTCTTCTTCTTCTTCTTCAGCGTTCCGAGCCATTGCGGTTCTTTGCTGCAGATACAATCCGTCTCCATTTGTCTCTTTCTCTTTCTTACAGTCATTATACCTAACATCGGAAAACTCAATTGAGGCACGTGTGTCTAGTTGAATGTCAAGACACATTGGAGATTCGCGCGATAACTCCGGCGACAGCTTTCCTAATTATTTCACAAGTTCGAATCTCTGTGGGGATGTCGAGGGGGGGGGGGGGAGGGGAGGGGGGGGGTAGAAGAAATAATGGTTATATTTTTTGTTAATTAGTTGTGATGATAATAACTGTTGGGGTGTTATACTGGCATTAATGTTATGTTTATCAATATAAACAAGTGGTGATGTGCGGGTCGAAGAGGTCGTGTGTCTAGTTGGTACCCTAGGCGCCTCCCATCCTCAGATGGGGGTGACAGGTTCAATCTCGGTGCTTTTTCATTGGTAAAGTTACCAGTCGGCAGCGTATGGGGGTGTCTATTTGGTCATAGGGGGTGTGGTGGGATATCACCAATGTGTAACTGGGAGTCTAGTGAGTTCCCTACCATGCGACAGGTTCGAATCTCACTGTGTGGTTGGGGTAGTGTGGTGGTGGTCGAGTATGTAACCGTGCTAGGCGGTGGCGTAGGCGTCGTTTGAGGTTCGAATCACGCTGCTGGTCGATAACGGTGTCCACCCTAGGCGGGTCTTTTTAAAGGTCTACTAAGGGTTCTCCGTGTCGTCGTTGTAGGTGTCGGGTTCGAATCTCGGTGCATTTTTGTAGATAAAGATTTCCGTTCGAGGGTGTGTCTATTTGGTCAGAGGGGTCCCATCAGTGTATAACAGCTGGAGTTTAGTTGCAGTCATTGCCCTTGACAGGTTCGAATCCTACTTTATGGTGGGTAGTGTTGCAGTGGGCGAGCGTGTAACGGAGCTAAGGGTATCATTAGCGGTTCGAATCACGCTGCTGGTCGATAACTGTGTCCACCCTAGGCGCCGGAGGTTCGAATCCCGATGTGTCGCTTTGCATTCTACTTCAGAAACCAAATTTTCACAGCCATCAGATTCAGCTTGTTTGCTAATTGTCTTCACATTCATTAAACAATACAGGTTCTATGTAGCACTGCAACACTCTTTTTTTCTCGTAGCAATTTATATCGTTTTATTGGTAATTATGTCTTTCATCTTGCAAAAGGTTATCTTCGTCATGGTGATTCTTGTTCTAATCTCTTCAAGGCATCTCCCATCAGCTGTATCTATTCACTTGTTTTAGAATATTCCCATTTACTTGCATATTACATTGTGGTATTTCGTTCTTCCTAGTGACGATTATACTCCGTGTCGTTTTATAATTTAATACTAATCCCTAGTTGTTCACTGTGTCCAACAACAGCCTCTACTAAATATTGCAGATCCTGCGAACAGTGTCTGTTTATTACATAAATTATATGAAGGCAGTTGACAATTTAAATTAGATGAAGACACTTGATTACAGAAATTAAATGAAGACATTTGTCTAGAAATATTTAATAAAGCTACGAAAAAAATGAAGATCTACCGGCGTGAGAAAATCATGTAGGTATGTTAATGCCAGTTCCTGTGAACATATTTAGCAGAATAATTCTGAATAGTATATGAATATTTAGCTTTAAAGTGAAACCAGTACTGCTGTACCGATCGGAAACATGAAGAACGACTAAAACAATTACTAATAAACAACAAACGTTAATTAACTGGTGCCCGTGTAGAACAGAAGGAGTGTAAGGGATTGACAGGATCGCTACTGCAGGACTTGGGGAGAGAACATGGAAGATTCCAGCCAATCAATAGGTCGGCAGTCGACGCTGAATGATGCAACACATTGTGTTACTTATGGGGTGACCCTGAGTCAGCCTGATCATAGTATCACTAGACAGACCTTATTCGGGAACACACAGGGCAGACGACATTGAGGGCGGCACAGAGAAGAGAGTTAAATACAGAGCTGAATAATATGCTATGAATATCTTTTAGACCACCTCTGAACAAACTGTAAATATTTTATGTAATGATAACGATGTTATATCCCTAAATGTGCTTTCATTCATAGCTTCTAATGTTCTGAAAATATGATCAGTGTATAAGGGAACTGGAAACCTTTCACATGCGATGACCGCTATGGCGTCGCTTAATAAGTTAAATAACATGCTGAAGATGAAATATTTAAATGGTATCTGACAACGTGTTACAAAATATAGGACCAAACACCTTACAATACAAAAACCATAAACACTTACATTAATAGTATACATAATAAACACAATACCAACTAACTCAGTGTTGACAAAAGTGACATTCTAGTTAGAGAAAATGGGAAAATGTCAATGAAAAATAGTCTGTGTGGTATCTCTTTGCATAAATTGTTACCTGTTTTTATGAAGTTCAACCTTTGCGTTCAAGTCTCATTCGACAATTAGTGTAATGCGTGAAGTCAAACTTGCGGCTACAAAGTATGTTCTCATATCATATGTATACAAGAAGCTATATCCATGTACTTTCTAAGGACAAATTTCCTCATGTCGCAGTTTACCAATTTCAGATATCGCTCAAATTTAAACATTAAGAGTGAAAAAAGAATGTTGTAGACACTGTTTTTCATTTGTTTCCTGTGGGACTTGGTCATTTGTTGTTCTAGTTGGTCATGGTATTAAACCTGGAAATAAACTTAAGCTCTACTGATGTGCACAAATATCGTTCCAATTACCGATCGCCATTGGTTTTCGTGATATAATACACCCCACCGTCTACCCCGTATGTTCTATATCTGTTCTATATGACTGTCAAATTATGCGCATGACGCCCTGAGGTGAGTCAGGGTGATGATTCATGTGACAGAGTAAATTGTAACTCACAAGACCTGATGTCTTGGTATTCAGGTATGTGTATTTTCCTCACATCGCCACAACAAGCAGCTATTTTTCAACTGGTCTGCTCATTGTCCACGCTTCACAACCACACACAAATACAACATACTAAATATTTTACGGTTGTCGTGTGTTTCTTGTACTCCTAAGGTCATTGAGTAAGCCAAAAGGACATCCCGGCCTCAATACAACATAAAGTAGTTTCGAATGCAGGGTATACAACTATAACCAAGGCATCACAGTGTCCGACTAAACCTTTCTCATAGACATAGAGGAGAGATGTGAGCAAAGATGCCAGTCGGGGAAGGTGTACCTTTTACTTAACAGCTAGCGGGTCATACACTGACGAGTGTTTAGCTCATTTTATCACCAGTATAATATTACACACAAACACAACAAGCTGCCCCGGTTCAATCTTAGGTGTCTCATGTAACATAACATATCACGTGCCCGCTCTTCTGACCACCATAGTTATCACGACGCAGATCAGGCTGTTATTAATTCTTCTGTGTTTCCATGGGGGTCTTTGCAGCTTTCCCCAGAAACATATTTCCAATGCCAATATATGTTTTTCAACGTGTCTGCACATTGCCACGATTTACATTCAGCAAAAAGTACAGGTTCTTTGTAATATTTCAATATTCAAATACGAAAATATGTTAGCCAAATGGTCAAACTTATAAATATCTCCACCAAACTTATGAAAAGTATGAAACTTTGTTAACCAAATGTGAAAAAAATATTGTTCAAGTAAAGAAATAAATTTACACCAACCTTATAAAAGTACGAAAATTTATTAACCTAATGAGAAAAAATATTGGTCAAATACAGAAATATTTCAACCAAACTTATAAAAAGTAGGAAAAAATATTGGCCAAGAACAGAAAAATTTACGCCAAATTTATAAAATTAGGAAACTTTGTTAACCAAATGGGAAAAAAATTATTAGTCAAGTAAAGAAATATCGCGTCCAAACTTATAAAAAAAAACATTAGGAAAATATGTTAACCAAACTAATAAAATGGTTGGCCAAATACAGAAATATGTCGACCAAACTTATAAATATCTCCGCCAAACTTACGAAAAGTAGGAAACTTTGTTAACTAAATATGAAAAAAACATCGGCCCACGTCTGATAACCTCTGTTGCAATCCCATCCTTATCTGTATCCTTTCCAGATGCAAGTTCATTTATAGGACACTTAACTTCTGTTATGGTGGGAAGTGTGTCCAGGTGGTCAAGAGTTGGTAGAGCCTCTATGGCGTTGAAGGCATCACCCGCTAGTTTGGTCTCACTTGAGTAAAGCTTCAAATAGTGCTCTACCCATCTGTCCATCTGCTGTTTCTGTTCAGTGATGATTTCTCCACTCAAGGTTTTCAATGGTGCACTTCTTTTGATCGTTGGACCACAGGCTTTCTTTATTCCTTCATACATGCTTCTGATGTTTCCCTTATCACTTGCGATTTGAATGGACTCACATAACCTGATCCAATAGTCATTTGCGCACTGCCTGGCAGCCTTTTGCACATCCTTCCTAGCTTGCTTTAGCTTACTCAGAGTGTTACGCGTTGGTCTTTCCTTGTTTCTTAAGAGAGCTATCTTCTTCTTATCAATCAAGGGCTGCAGAGTCTGGCTGTTATGTTCCTCCTGCATACGTGAATAGCGCATTCTATAAAAGTGCCAAAGCATGGCAGCCTCTCACTAGAGAGGATAACCTTTGTATATATTTGTATGTAGAGTTTTCCATGTTGTTGTATTATTGAGTGTTTGTTGTTTTTGTCTGCTCTCGAAGGCTTGGGCCGCTTTTTTGTCACTTATGGTTGTGGTTTAGTAAAGCTTGCTGATTCTTGCTCTGTGGCGAAGAGGTTACGAATACAATTCGTAATCCCGCATACCGCGTTCTAAACACAGCTGCGGGCGATTTGGAAGCAGACCACCTTGCGTTGGTTTCTCACACAAAGATATAAATGCCAGTCGTTCAGAAAGCAATGACAAACTGCTGAACGTAAATATGCCAAGAAATCACGAACGGTCAAAAACTTGTTTAATTTGACTACAAAGTCATGTAAAGTAAATGCAACTAACTTTTTATGTATTTATTTATTTATTTATTTTATTTATTTTTTTTTTTTTTTTGCATATCCTAATTAAAGGACATCGCTGTCAAACATCAATAGATTAATGCTGTTGTTGATGTCTTGGCAAGTTTACGATCAGTAGTTTGCCGTTGCTTTCTGAACGACCGGCTCCCATACCAACACGTTAAAACCTAGAGCAACACGGTCTGCTGCCAAACTTGTCGCAGCTGTGTTTCGAATAAAGCATAAAGGATAATGAACCAGCGAAACGGAGGTCAGTATTGCTGAATGGATACGAACGCGCGTTCTTAAACATCCGGTGTGCTGATGCCGAGGTAAGGGTTCAACCCCTACACTGGACAGGTGGACTAAAATATTGACTTCTCGTCCTTGATTTGGTGACGTAAATTACAAGTACCTCTGAAGTCTGAGTGGGTTCGCCTGTTGGCGAGGGAGACTAGTAATAGGGAAAGCAAATCCACACACAAAATTCAGTCCAGTGCTACTAGAAGTTCTGTGTATGGACTATGATTGAGTTCAAAGCGAGCGAGCGAACGTCCAAAAACAAAAATGGGACCTGCTGACAAAGAATACAGCAATACATGCAGGAAGAGGCATGGACATGGCTCATTTCGTTAATGCATTTTTGGCCTATAGCGACGAGTCTCTAACTCTTGTTCGATAGTACGAATTGGGAGTGAAACCTGGCCATGCACACCAGTGCCGTCTTCGGGTGCGAGAGAGGAGACATTACAACCAACTCTTATGGGAACAGTGAGTAGAAATAGTTTGAGTTGGCTGCCGCATCGGAGGACTGAGCACGCATGAGAATACCCAATGTGCAAGGATGTCAACCGTGATAACATAACGTTAACATAACTAAACATACATAGTAAGAAATGCTATTATCAGACTGTGGGATCAACACCTTGTGCCACATTTATTGAAAGACAGTAGATCAAGTGGTTTGGCCATGTCGTTAGAATGCAACATCAGCAACTACCATCACTGGCCTTACATCAAAGATCATCTGCGACGAGACTACGAGGACGTCCAAGAAGAAAATCGATTGACGACATCAGAGACATTGTACAACCACACGGAATGACACTATCCAGTGCCGCCCACCGGGCGCTGGAACGCAAATTATTCCTCCCCACGACGCTTGACGACAGAAGTGGAAGATGATGATGATGATGATGAAACATAGCATAACATAACATTCCCCAGGTTGCCATATTGGAGAACAAGCAAGGCATAACACATTTGCTCCTCCAGTAGCCATCTTTTAAAATTAATTGCATGCTTTTACAAGGCGTAGCAATCAACACCAAGAGTTTCTTTGTCTCTAGTCAATTCAATGAGTTTCCCTTCTTTTCTGAATGCCCGACGCTCATTCCATTGTGAAAATAAACGTAAAGCGGTTTGCTTCCAAATCGGCTGCGGCTGATTTCGAACCCGGGCTGAAAAACATCTGATGGCAGTAGAAATGTGGTTTCTGAGGAAAATGCAAAGAATACCATGGACAGCCAGAAAGACCAATGAACAAGTCCTTCAAGAAACAAATGAAGATCGTAAACTGATTAGAGACATTAGACGTAGACAGTCACAATTTTTTGGGCATGTTATGAGAAGAAATGATTTGGAGAACTTGGTGACAACTGGTAAGATCGAGGGGAACAGACCGAGGGGAAGACCTAGAAGCAAGTACATGGATGGCTTGGCCTTGTGGCATAGTCAAGACAGAAACACGGAGCTGGTCCACGACTCTGGTGATCGAGTGAGATGGCAGAACATGACCGCCCACGCTTACCGGCATGGCACATGATGGATGGATGGATGTGGGTTTGTCGGCGTCTGTGTCTTTGAGGTTAGTGAAACGCAGTTTCTCAAATCCCGGCATACCGAGTCGAGAATTCGAAATCAGCAGCGGGAATTTATTTCGATGGTAGAAGCGTCGATAGTTCAGAAAGTAATGGCAAACTACTGAACGTAAAACTGCTTATACAATCACAGAGTCAATAAATACTGGGGTTGATTGCAACGTCCTTTAACTGATTCAGTGCCGAATGATAATATATCGCCTAATGTGACCTCCCATTTAGACAGAAGGACGGTATATCGCCATACTAAGGTCTTGTTTTGTTTCCCGGTATCTTCCGCAATTTTAAATCTCAGTCAGTGGAAATGTTCATTATGTTATTTGTTCCTTTGATTGTGCACCACGTTTGGTCCAGCCCTACTTTTTAGTTATCACTGAATCGGTTAAAACAACATGCAACTAACATCTATTTTAATACGGTATTGTAAAACTGCATTCACCGACCGCAGACGCCAGCTGCCAGCTTGTACATGCCCTAACATCCAGCGGTCTCTAATGAATCACTATTGCAATCCAATACGGGCGGATTCGGCTAACGGGGTTCGCAAACAGTCAACAACTTGCATAACACGTAATCTGCTATAGAGATGGCTTGGTAAAATTTCTGCCCATATTTCTTAGATGTGAGTTCAGGAGGATGATATACCTAACTAATGATAACACCGTTTTTATGAGTGTGTAATTGACGTCAACGGTACTACCTGCTTTCTGTTAGCGCCAAATGTTGGGCGGCGCTTACCAAACCCGACACCCCAGATTGTTTTCCCGTCGTGAATTTTACTAACGAAGACACAAACAATAGATTATACGATTTATTGCCTGGTATATTTTGCTGCATCTCGTCAGATACATACTGCAGAATTCACACAACATGTGTATATTTCAGCGTGAAATATTTATCTACTTATGTTATTTTATGTTTGTGTGAATTCTGCGTATATACCTGACAAGATGCAGAGAAATATGCCAGGCAATACATCGTGCAATCTATTGTTCATGTCTTCGTTATTCAAACCCCACATTGTGTCAACGGCTTCTGGCGGAATCACAATTGGGAAGGTACAAACCGTACCCTAGTACAAGGATATGCAACCTAAATGCTAAATGTGGTAGGGCAGACCAGGCCCTAAGCCGAGGTCGGCAACTGGTCAAGGATGGAAGCTCCGACAGGCTGACAGTTAGAGCACTGCTTTTCTGATCCGGCAGCTTCTGCAGCTTATCTTGTTACAGACCTATTGGTGTTACCTTTCCTCTGGAATCTGATCCGGCAGCTTCTGCAGCTTATCTTGTTACAGACCTATTGGTGTTACCTTTCCTCTGGAATCTGATCCGGCAGCTTCTGCAGCTTATCTTGTTACAGACCTATTGGTGTTACCTTTCCTCTGGAATAAATCGAGAGAGTGATCATGCTGCATGAGTAACACATAGTTTCTAAATTAATCCTAGGCTTAGTGTTGTGGGGAGATAACTCCATTTTACAAACTATCGTCTGTAAAGACCGCAATGTGCCAGTCAGTCAATTGGCGTCAAAGAACACTCGTTCCTTCAGTGAATTTCTGTCCTCGTTGGATACAATTAGGGCAGGGGTCACCATACATTTTTTTCACGGCGGACCGGATAACGGGCAAATGACCTGCGCGGGCCGGATACTCATTCTGTACAATACTTGCGCCGGTCTCCGTGGCAAAGGTAATACTGACACGGTTCGTAATCACGTAAACCCGCGTTCGACACATAGCTGTGCACGATTTGGCAGCAGACCGCGTTGCGCTGGTTTTTTACACTTTGGTATGGGTGTCGGTCGTTCAGAAAGCAATGGCAAACTACTGAACGTAAACTTGCCAAGACATCAACAACAGCAAAAATGCTGGTGTTGACTGCAAACGTCCTGTAAAGGATATGCAACTAACTTTAACAATACTTGCAAGCCAGAACGAAAGCTCTGGGAAAAAAGACGAAAAACTAAGTTAATCATGGGTGAGTGGCGTGCAATGCACACAAAAAACAAAGACAACCAACATATTTATTTACTTAAAAAGGTTATCAAAGAATTCAGAATCAATTTCTTCAAGAAAAGCCTGGAACTGATGGTAATTGAGTTTATGTCCCCGAATGAATTTCACATCAGAAACGACTGGTTTCAGTACACAAGAAATACCTAATTCTTTCCCACAGAGTGTTTGCTGATGTGTGATGCAGTGTATGAATAGAGAGCCCGGAATTTGCAAATCTTCCGAGTCCTGATCTTCCCCCATCAGACTCTTCCTCACTCCAGCCATGTTTTTTTTCGTTCATCAACTATAACACTTCGAAGCTGATTTCACTGAAGGTTATAGTCTTGCAAAAATTTTGCACTTCCATGAAAATGTCTTTTCCAGTTGTTGTTCCATGCATGCTGCAAACGGATGCCAACTCTTCCGTTATCTGAAAGTCCAAATTGACATCACGAATGAACACGAGAAGTTGTGACGTACTCGAGAGATCAGTAGACACCCAGCGCCAGAGAATACCACAAGTTCCTAGTTTTCTCGCGTATCTGTAGCACTATGTTCTCTCCGAGTTCTTCTGTTCTTCGCACAAACAAATCGGCTTTCTCAGGACACATGTCATTTGCTGCTTCCATCATACACTCTTTGATAAAGTTACCATCAGTAAACGGTTTTCTTCGTTCTGCCATCTTATGCACTATTTTGTAACTTGTACGAGTGACAGATTCATTTCCAGAAAACTTTCTCGTGAAGAGATTCTTTGTGTTTCTAAACCACGTTTCATGGACTCATATTTCTCAGAGCGTAACTTTCCAGAAAACTTTGAATATGTTCATAGAATTTTTGTTTCCTAGTGACGCCGAAGATTGTACTCTTTCAAAACCGCAACACTTTCGCTGCATATTACGCAACTGGTTTTCTGGTCCTTTATTTCCACAAAGAAGTACTTTACTCCCCATTCTTCATTGAAAACACGACACTCGGCGTCTACTTTTCTTTTCTTAGTAGCCATAATGAAGGGTGAAGTACACGGGATCTGAAAATTAAAAGGACATTGAATTAGAAACATAATTAAAGACCTATTGAAACACAAGAAAAGCAGAGGACAAGGGGTCACTGGTGAAGCTACGGCTCACCAAAGATACATATAAAGTTTATAGGTACCTTTGGTAATAGAATATATCTCATAATAAGGTTTGCAAAATATATAAATAGGGCCGGCCTAAATAAACAGCCTAGAGCAGTGTTTTTCAACAGGGGTTCCGCGAGTGGCAGCCAGGGTTCCGACCGAAACAGACCGAAATCGCCTAAATGCAACATTTCTGCCCATCTGGTTTATTACATAAAGTAGGACAGACACTTGAATCATCACACAGAGTTCCTTGAGCAAAAGTAAACATTTGCGTAAGGATCTGCTCCAGCAGAAATGTTGAAAAACGCGGGCCTAGAGACCAGCTCGATTAACACCTTGACCGGGGAATTCTTCTGAGCTGGGGATAATATTTTCGTAATAACACGAGGATTCTATGGCATTTTTATGCTATGTTTGCTACTTTATTGCCTCTATTCACACTTGTAGTTCACTTACCTATCACTGTCAAACAAAGAAATCCTTGTTACATACCTATACAATGGATGACTGGCAAAATGAAGTAAATATTTCTGGAGCATCGGACCTGTGTTGATAGACGGACGCATCTGGGGGAGGTAAGGATTGTGTGTGTGTGTGTGTGTGTGTGTGTGTGTGTGTGTGTGTGTGTGTGTGTTGTATGTGTGTGTGTTGTGCCATGGAAACCATGGTAACGTCAGAGCGTAGGCGGCTCTGTCACGAGCCAGAAAAAGACCTGGAATGGCGCGAAATGAGCAAACATTACAATACACAAGAACATCTACATACAATAATTTATAACTGCAAATAGTAAATTTAAGACACATAGCAACCAGGAGGTCTCGGCATGTATGAAGATCTCCTCTTATTATAAATATAATATTTACATTTAAATTGTATAACAACGTCTCGTGTTCCATCGTATCAAGCAAGTTCGAGTACCGTCGGCGGAACGTATGAAATGACGTCGCGGGCCGGATCCCGCCCACGGGCCGTAGTTTGGTGACCCCCTGAATTAGAGGAACGAAGTGATTAGTTTAGTTTAGTTGTTGGATCAACATCACGGCACACGGTTTAACCCATAAGTGCTCCGTTTTCCTCCTAACTCAAACCTGAGTCTGAAGAAACTCAGCTCAATGCACGAACTCCGTTGCATCGGCGAGGATCCTGAGATACTTTGGGTAGATTTTTAACTCGAAATTTTGCCCGGACAGCGCCGTTAGGCTACTCTTTTTCGATTTCCAACTGCCAAGTTGGATTTTTAACGTGCGTAACAATGCACACGGGCGTCCGATCTCACTATCCAGAGACCAGGGGGAATTTTATTACTGGAAGTACAGGTGGATTTTTTAAATAAATCCCGGTCCTCACCGGGGCCTGAACCCGGGACCTCCAGCACTCGAGGCGGACACCATACCTCGAGACCACGCAGATGAAACTAATCTTTGCCAGCCGAGACCGCTCCAGAGACAGCAATCACTCTCTTCGGATCTACCCCATCTCCATCCTCTTGAGCATGCTCATTGAGTCGCTAAGGAAACATGCCCTAGTGAATGTCTGTGTCTCGAGCCATGTTATTGCTTTCCTTACTGCCATGACTTCCATAGTCAGACTACTTGTGGTCTCAACAAAAGCACCAGAGTCCTCCTTCACAATTCTCCCTCCGGCCTGAACCGTAAAAGCCCATGAGCCTCTCATGCGTCGGACGACCGATCCATTCGTGTAAATGACAGCATCACTTGTCTAACGAGTTCTCGAAAATCATCGCTTGTACTCCCGTCTCCACAGCAGCCGGATTTTCTTGTCTGCATTTTCTGTCTAGTTGTATGCAAACTGTAAAGGGCGTACAGAAATCTGTTGGCACTTGTACCCACTTCTCGCCAGGTTCACTGCGAACTAAAATATAGAACTGAGAAAATCGAAATACGTGTGTCACAAGCAAAAATATGTGCAATAAAGAATCATATCCATTTAATGTGTTGATAATCACTTCCGGTTGAGTGTGTGGTGGACTGCTAGACCCATCGATGTATGCAATAAATGTTTCTGGGCCAGGAGGGCACTCACTGTCGTCGGAGTTTATATCCATATCTTGTGCTAATCGTCTTATCTTGTGTATGTCCCGTCTGTCTGCGCTCATCTTTGATGTACCTGGGAAAGTGGAGAGAGAGAGAGAGAGAGAGAGAGAGAGAGAGAGAGAGAGAGAGAGAGAGAGAGAGAGAGAGAGAGAGAGAGAGAGAGAGAGAGAGAGATGGGAACTCTTGTATCGGTATATCCGCTCTATAAATCAGGAAAATTTGGATTGGGAAATAGAAATGATGCAGGTGACAAATTAATTGAATTTTGCACAGAAAATGAGTTAACGATAGCCAACACACATTTTATACAACACCCAAAAAGCTCTTCACATGGAAGTCCCCGGGAAGTATTACTAATATCAGATAGATTATATTTTAAAACAAAGATGATGGAGATGAAGTATAACATCTGCAAAATCCCTACAAAGTGCAGACTGTGATACAGATCATCAGCTATTAGAAGCAGATCTGAAATTAAAACTCAAAAAGCTTATCCGAGGACCAAGGCCACTTCGTTTTGATCTCACAAAAGTACCAGATGCATGCACCGTAGAAGCTATGAATCTTTTTGGGGTCTTTATGTCTGTACAAGAGGAAATAACACCTGATGAACTGGCAGTACAAGCTAGAGATATCTTAATAACTGCAGCCAACGATTTAATTTCGACCAAGAAAAAGCAACTTAAGCCATGGATTACATCAGACACGTTAGAATTAATAAAACAACGAAGGGAACTGAAACAGAAAGGAGGTGAATCCGATAACAGCAGAATGAAGTATAAATCTTTAACTCGAGAAATAAGAAAGAACACAAGAAAGGACAAAAATCAATATTTGCAAGATTGATGTACCAGAATAGAGAAATAGCATCAGACTGGAAGAGATTACAAAATGTTCAAAGAAATGAAGTTATTGACAAGAAATGTTCAACCTCAACTGAATGTTATCTGTGACAAGATGGGAAATACCTTAACAGAATCTATACAAATTCTAGAAAGATGGCAGGAGTACTGCAGTGGAATGTATGATATGAGTGACCGTGAAGATATGAATGAGATACATGAGCCAATGACAGCAGAGACAGACCCTGAACCCTCATTAGATGAAATTGTATGGGCAATAAAGAACCTGAAGAATGGTAAATCACCTGGATGTGATGAGATACCAGCTAAATTAATTAAAGCGGGAGGAGAAGAAAGTATACAAATCTACCACGAATTATGTAAAAAGATATGGGAATATGGTATATGGCCAAAAGATTGGAAGAGAACTATCTTCTTTCCAATACCAAAAAGGGGCAACCTGAAATTATGCACCAACTATAGAACTGTTGCCCTGATCAGTCATGCAAGTAAAGTTCTACTAAAAATCATAATGGGAAGACTTCGTAAGAAAATGGAAGAAGAAATTAACGTGGTTCAAGCTGGATTTAGACAAGGAAGAGGAACAAGAGATCACATTCTCAACATGTGTTTAATAATAGAGACGTGCAGAGAATTTAATGTAAACCTATTCTCATGTTTTGTGGATTATTCAAAGGCATTTGACTGTGTACAACATCAGAAACTTTGGGAAATCATGAGGAATATGGGCTTTCCATCACATGTAATACAACTCATAAGAATGCTCTATCTAGACCAACAAGCAGCGGTTAGAATAGATGGCGAGACATCAGACTGGTTTGACATCAAGCAAGGAGTCCGTCAGGGATGTGTGCTGTCCCCCTATTTGTTTAACATGTACGCCGAAAATATAATGAGAAATGTAAGAGATGATATAAACAGGGAGCTATATGATGCCCTAAATATCGGTGGTCATGACATACCAGAGATTCGGTATGCTGATGATACAGTATTGCTATCCACAACACAGAATGGTATAGAAAACCTAATAGCCTCAACCCAATTGAATAGTGAAAATCACAACTTATATCTTAACATAGCAAAAACAAAGATAATGCATACAGATAAAACTACTATGGAGAAAGAAATATATGTTAATGAGGAAAAATTGGAGATGGTGGAAAATGTTGAATATCTTGGGTCATTGATTACCAACAACGGTGACACGATGAAAGAAATTAAACGGCGACTATCAATTGCTCTTCAAAGACTAAAACAACTGAATAAATTATGGAAGTGGGACAGATAGAACTACAAAATATTAGATTTTTAAGAGCATGCATCTTTCCCATTGCAACATATGCCTGTGAGACCTGGACACTTACTAAACAAGCTGAACAGCGCATAAATGCCTTTGAATATAAATGTTATAGACGAGTTCTAAGAATATCTTGGGTAAAGAAAAGAACAAATGCATACATACTTCAAGAGCTGAATATTGAAGAAGGTTGGCTATTAAAGACGATAAAACAAAGAAAATTGAAATATTTTGGTCACTTGAAACGTCACGAAAGTTTGGAGAGAACAATAATGGAGGGGTATATGCCTGGGAAGAGAGGAAGAGGAAGGCCAAAGAGAAGATGGGTGCAGGATGTGGCGGATGATCTCCAGATGGGTGTATCGGACGCGGGACATCTTGCTTATGATCGAGAGGTTTCCGGAAGGTTGTTATGGGAGCGAGGTTCTGCAAAGGACATGCTACTGAATGAATGAATGAATGAATGAATGAATGAATGAATGAATGAATGAATGAATGAATCGGGGTATCGTACATGAAGGATACTAACCCCGCGATGCGAATAACGCCTCCCTTACGGGAACATGCGGTACAGCTGTGGAAATTTAAACAATTTAAAATAACACAGAGTAATGCAGCTTCACAGAAAATATAGAACGTTGCAGCGATTAGCCTTCATCAGCAAACAAGTGCTGCATACATAAAACATCTTCTTTATATATAAACTAGCTGACCCGGCCCGGCTTCGCCCAGTCCCTGGTGGGAAGCATCTCATTTAATTCATATAAGTAGTCATATAAGTTCTCGTTCCCGTTACCGACTGTCTGTCTGTCTGTCTGTCTGTCTGTCTGTCTGTCTGTCTGTCTGTCTGTCTGTATGTATGTATGTATGTATGTCTTTCTGTCTGTCTTTCTGTCTGTCTGTCTGACCCGGCCCGGCATCGCCCAACTCCTGGTGTGGAGCATCTCAATTAATTCATATAAGTAGTCATATAAGCTCCCGTTCCCGTTCCCGACTATCTATCTGTCTGTCTGTCTGTCTGTCTGTCTGTCTGTCTGTCTGTCTGTCTGTCTGTCCGTCCCTCCCTCTCTGTCTGTCTGTCTGTCTGCCTGTCTGTCTAATCATTTATTGGTTGCAGTTAGAACAACTTTAGATAAACGAAGACCAACTTACAAAAAGCATTAGAAAGAGCACTTGAAAGATCTTTACATCTTCCCCCAACAATTAACTTGGGTAAATGGAGCGGCGGCAGCAGCATCAGCAGAAGAAGGAAAAGGAGGAGTAGACAACTGCAGCGAAAAGGTGGGTCTGTCTATCTATCTGACCCGGCGTGGCTTCGCCCAGCTCCTTGCGGGTAGCTTCTCATTAAATTCATACAACAACAAAAGTAACTTAAAAGAATGTCCTTCCACACACCATCCATTATTTTTAATGAAAACTATTTCTAATCACCTGCATGACTACAGTAACTTCTTAAGCAAAAAAAGATGAGTTACAATGTTATGCATTGTGCATTATTTTTATGAAAACTTTGAAAATGCCTTACAGATTGTATCATTATTTATTATAACTCATATGCCGGTACATAACCTATGGACAAAGAGTTTATAAATCTTTGAAAACGATGCCACAATATGACTATAAGTTATACAGAAAAGTTATGCCCCTTGAAATAACTTTTACAGAGTTAGGTCCCCTGAGATATATGAAATTATAATGAAAATGAAAAATGAAATAATACTGAGTAAGCAGGCGATTTCACACTAAAGATATATCACAGTTGGCAGCTCTGGAATGAAAGGAAGGCGTGTAGAAAATTTCATCTCAATCGGATGGGCCGTTCGCGAACAAAATAAAGGCATACATACATACATACATACATACATACATACATACATACATACATACATACATACATACATACATACATACATACATACATACATACATACATACATACATACATACATACATACATACATACATACATACATACATACATACATACATACATACATACATACATACATACATACATACATACATACATACATACATACATACATACATACATACATACATACATACATACATACATACATACATACATACATACATACATACATACATACATACATACATACATACATACATACATACATACATACATACATACATACATACATACATACATACATACATACATACATACATACATACATACATACATACATACATACATACATACATACATACATACATACATACATACATACATACATACATACATACATACATACATACATACATACATACATACATACATACATACATACATACATACATACATACATACATACATACATACATACATACATACATACATACATACATACATACATACATACATACAACATAC
>JACEFZ010022346.1:0-11905 GCA_014155875.1 Cepaea nemoralis | reverse complement strand
GGAAAAAACAAAGTAAACCGGTTAAAAAAAATTTTTGTAGTTTATATTTCATTTATATTTACATATATATAAATGCACAAGCACTTGGAATCAACGACTGGCAAGAGAAGGTCCACCAGAGAGACGAATGGATTCGGATTGTATCTGCAGCAAAGAACCTCAATGGCTCGGAACGCTGAAGAAGAAGAAGAAGAAGATATATTAAATGTTTATATTGATATATAAGCAAAACATGGGAAAACAGTATAGAATAATATAACTTCCAACACTTATTGAAACAAACCATAAGAATAATAATATCATCGACAACACTTATGCCGGTCTCCCTGGACGATGAGTTAGCAGCTTTCTCCGCAATACCGAATACTCTCGTGGTTGACGTGAGCGCACGAGATTTGGAAACGGTTCGAGTCGTGCCAGTGACTTATAAGAATATGGAGCCTGTCGCTTAGAAAGCAAAGGCAAACTACTGAGCGTAATCTTGCCAAGAAATCAACAATCAGCCGAAAGATGTTGATGTTGACAGCGATGTCCTGTAAAGGATATTTAAAAAAAAACACTTATATATCACTGTTATACTACACATGCTGTCAACATCAAAGGATGTGCTACACCTATTAATCCAATGAATGCTCACTACCCAGTATGTTGCACGTGATAGAAAAGAGCTACAAAAAAAAAAAAACATATCCGACACACAAACATAAATATACAATATATAATATATATTAAATATAATATATTATATATATATATTATATAATTTTATAATTTAAAATATTTAATAATAGATATATTATATATATAATATATATATATTATTTATATATAATATATATATATTAATATATAATAATATATAATTTTATATTTTAAAATTTTATAAAATATATATATATATTTATAATATATATATATAATATATAATATAAATTTATATTATTATTATATATTGTATATTTATGTTTGTGTGTCGGATATGTTTTTTTTTTTTGTAGCTCTTTTCTATCACGTGCAACATACTGGGTAGTGAGCATTCATTGGATTAATAGGTGTAGCACATCCTTTGATGTTGACAGCATGTGTAGTATAACAGTGATATATAAGTGTTTTTTTTTAAAATATCCTTTACAGGACATCGCTGTCAACATCAACATCTTTCGGCTGATTGTTGATTTCTTGGCAAGATTACGCTCAGTAGTTTGCCTTTGCTTTCTAAGCGACAGGCTCCATATTCTTATAAGTCACTGGCGCGACTCGAACCGTTTCCAAATCTCGTGCGCTCACGTCAACCACGAGAGTATTCGGGATTGCGGAGAAAGCTGCTAACTCCTCGTCCAGGGAGACCGGCATAAGTGTTGTCGATGATATTATTATTCTTATGGTTTGTTTCAATAAGTGTTGGAAGTTATATTATTCTATACTGTTTTCCCATGTTTTGCTTATATATCAATATAAACATTTAATATATATCTTCTTCTTCTTCTTCTTCAGCGTTCCGAGCCATTGAGGTTCTTTGCTGCAGATACAATCCGAATCCATTCGTCTCTCTGGTGGACCTTCTCTTGCCAGTCGTTGATTCCAAGTGCTTGTGCATTTATATATATGTAAATATAAATGAAATATAAACTACAATAACCGTCACTTGTTTCTGCTAAGGATATCTTCTAATAATTTTAAAAAAATTTGATGTCATCATCTTAGCTGTTACTATTTAATCAACTTTCAATAACTCCTAACATGTGAACGTTTTGATTAAGCATAAGTGATAATTTTCACAGCTTTCCTAATAGATGGTAGTTATTTAAATGCCAAACTCGTAACACATCTTTACGACTCAGTGTTCATACTTATTATACATTTAAACAATGCTTTATCATACATTTTAATAACGCAAATTTATTATAATGTACGTCACTTATTACAATACACACCAAAGAGTACAGAGAAACAGTAATACATCAGTCAATGCATACAAATATATATATACAGATAAGTAAGTAAAGGGCCGTGAAGACCTCCTCACTAACAGAAAAAACACATTAAAAAGGATTATAACATCCATCCATCCATCATGTGCCATTGTGACGAAACGCTTCAGATCGGCATATCTCTGCATAATATCCCTTTGAAGGGAGTGCGATGCGTTGGTCTCCCTTGAATTAATATCAATTAATAGGGGATTCCCCATAGGAAAATAGTGCAGGGCGGAGCCTATTCTAGTTATTTATAGAAGAATCTAGAATGTTCCCTCAAGTGCGTACGAAGTAGAGATCTCGAAGTTCACGTTTGCTTCATGCAGCACTGGTTGAGAGAGAATATCGTGACTCTGGATTTATCCGGGAATCAGGAAAGTCACGCGGCCCGTGTAGGCGATGGGAAGGCGCACTGACTTAGTTGTGGTCAGTCGCCCACCAAAGCTCAGCGTGAACAGATCGCAGCCAACCGGCTGATGTAATGTTGATGTCGATATTCGCGGCCAGTGCGGACATCTGCAGTCAAGGTTGTGATTCTTCAATCACAGGTTAGTTGAATACGTATTATATTATCTAACTGTTGTCGTGATGCCCTGTTGAGTTCCCGGAATGAATTAATTACCGTAGAAAAATTGAGGTGTCGGATAGCGTTATCCGTTACAGTTGGCGGTTTTGCATATGTAAGTAGGCTTTATCGATCAGTGATGTAATGTGTTACCTGGCGGAACAAGCCGTGTTCTACAGCGAGTGGTGTGTAAATAAAATAGGCCGAACGATGTGCGTTACCGTGTGTAGCAGTTACGGGTTTGGTTTATTAATTACGCAGGCAAGGCGACAGTTTGTCCGTCATTACATCAACATGCGAGACGCTGTAAATGATAAGGTAGAGCTTATTATTAGAGATGTGTAATGTGCTTCGTGACATTAGAATTGTAACTTAATTGTTCTATCAGTGGTGATGATTTTCCGAGGAATCGGGGTGAGATCAGCCGTGGTGTATTTGCTGTGTGCAGATAGCAGTGTTATTCAGTGTAAGCAGAATGGCGTTACATCGATAGGATAACAGTTGATAGAAAGTATTCATGATACTATTGTTACTGCTTGATGTCATGTTCGTCCGCTAGAATGACCGTGCGGGCTCCATCATACGTTTGTCTAGGTAGCTGACTGGGAGTTAGGCCGGTAAGCTCAACACGTTAGGTTACAGGTCCGACCTATGCAAGCGTGCATATCCGATGAGTGAACATACCCGATCGAGGGAGATGCGGCACTCCGTAATTCGAGGCCGTGGTGTCTAGATAGATCGAGGTTTGAACCTAACCGTTTCTGTCTCTAATATTCTACTCTTCTGGAACCTTGATTCGTTTCATGGAGTACTTGGAGTACTGCCGTGAAGTGGTAGTAGATGAAGGGAATAACCCCCCCAAAAAAGGTGGAGTCAGTTTGGTAGTGGAGTCTGGAGGGTTGCTACATTGGATGACGTGACTTAAGTCGTCACGGAACAAGGTACACGGGACCCACAGTAGCTGTGGGAAAGTGTAATGGTGGATGGCCACCACAGCTGTGCTCGACCGGCACAGGTATGACTGACCTGGACGATAGTCAGTAAATACAAGGGCAACTCAGGATCTGGGGCAGGGATCCCAGACCTGACACTATGGCTGTGATATGATTTTGTTATTTAAGTGTAACAATTCATGAGTTCTCCTTGGTTAATGCTATAGTAATGAATTATCAGGAGTATAATTCATTATAGTCATATAGTTATTAAGGTGTGTAATTGATCAGTCCATGGGTTAAGGGATTGATGAATTGATGAGGCTGTCAGGAAGGAGATGTCCGGCTGGACACCTTCTCGATACAGTAATCCCTACACTGAAAGGAAAGTAAGTGTATATGTTGATTGATGAGAGAGGATGAAACCGGATTGGACTGGCACCAGGCGAAGGATGCTTGACAGAGTCATACAGTCGACTCTGGTGCTAGGGGTTAATAGGTAGCCCAGAAGTGTTACTTGACTGAACAGGTGTGCTATTGCTGTTTCTACTATCATTATGCCTATATATTATAGTGACTCGGTAAATCTATGATGTAATGATTTCATACTCATGTTGGTAGACATGAGAAATGTCTGAGAGGCAGGTGACGGGGTGGAGATGCTAGTAGTCTTTGTTGTAGTTGAGTACTCACACCAACCTCTCCGTGTTTCAGGATCTGTTATTACTATACAGAAGAAGATTCAAGAGCTTCACCATGAGCTCTATGGGCCCACTCATTCCAGTGCCTATCCCGAAGTTGATTGAGGCCATACTGGGAGTGGTCGTCTGATTCTGCGAGTTCAATGTTGGAAAGAGCTGAGTGCTGAATAAGTCGGTAGGTCTAGGTTAGGACCTCCGTCAAGAGTCCGACGAGTGTCATCCGATCCTGAGAGGATCCAACACTGAAACGTCTGGTGATTCGGGCCAGTGAAGCACTGGTGACATTCAACCTCAGTGTAAACCTTGGTGATGGCAAGGTCATGAACTTTCCAGTTGAGCAGAGTGATCATTGTTACCCGTCACCATGGCCTGTGTAATATGCTTCTGACCCGGCTGGGTTGTCAGGGGACACCGTGTATAATATATGCTTCAATAGTGTTTCTACATTGGTTACCTTTATGAAGCCAACATGTGGTCCAGTGACCTAAGACTTTGATTACGCAAGTGGTGGGAACACCAGAGTGACATGTTTGTTAAGGTAGGGAGCTACCTCATGCCAATGTGATGAACTGTTGGCCAGGTTTGTGAAGGTAGGGAGTTACCTCATGCCATCGTGATGCTAGGTTGTGATTTATACCCAGTGATCAGGGTAGTGACATGAGACTGTGTGAAGATCTATTTGTCCAAGGACATGGAAATAAGGTGAGGTGTTTAATCACCTGATAGACTTTACCAGTGACATTGTGGGTTCAAGTGGAGCAACCGCTCATTGTGTAGGTGCCATATCAATGTGTGGGTCACTTATGAGATAGAAGTGTGACCAGGCTCTTGTGTATTTTGAGACTGTGCTACATATACTTTTTCTGCAAGTGGGAGACCGCTAATGTTCTAGGGTCGGCCCAGACTTCATCGGGAGTGTGACGAGTGAAATAGTACGACAGCAAGGAAGGATCCTTGTTCATCGGTGCAGTGTCAGTCAGGCAGTGGTACTGTGCTTGATCAGCCCGTGATTGGTTCTCTGTGTGAAGAGGGAACTTTGGAGAGGCAGCAGACCTTGGAGTTCCAGTCCACTGGAGGAGCCTGGGTGAGTCGCTACCACGACTGGACAACCGCACGAGCTATCGTCCGCCTCCATGATGATGAATACTCATCTGCATCTCTGATATTGTACATAGTTCTTCTTGTCTGGCTTTCAGCCATCCTTCTCTGTGTTGTGGTTGACGTAGTTCAGAATTAAATTTTTGTTCTCTTAGCTATGACTTTGTGCAGTGATATGACTGGTGTCTGGTCCGAGCCCCCTTGGGGTTTGGAACCCTAGGTGAGGGAGAGGAGGTTAAGCTGTCCCGGCTTGTGTGGGGCCTGGTAGATGTAGAGTGCTATTGAGGTGGTTGGAGCAAAGGCAGGGGATAGTATCTATCGTGGCAAACCAGACCAAGCCCCGGCGGTCTTGTCACAGCCATACCGGTAAGCGTGGGCGGTCATGTTTTGCCATCTCACTCGATCACCAGAGTCGTGGATCAGCTCCGTGTTCCTGTCTCGACCATGCCATGTGGTCAAGCCATCCAGGTATTTGCTTCTAGGTCTTCCTCTTAGTCTGTTCCCTTCGATCTTGCCAGTTGTCACCAAGTTCTCCAATCCATTTCTTCTCATAACATGCCCAAAAATGTTGACTCTCTGCGTCTAATGTCTCTAATCAGTTTACGATCTTCGTTTGTTTTTTGAAGGACATGTTCATTGGTCTTTCTGGCTGTCCATGGTAGTCTTTGCATTTTCCTCAGAAATCACATTTCTACAGCCATCAGCTGTTTTTCAGCTTGACTGCTTATTGTCCACGCTTCACAGCCATACAAAAGTATATGTTCTATGTAGCACTGCAATACTCTTGTTCTCGTTTCAACTGATATCTTTTTGTTTGTCAGTATGTTTTTCATTTTGCAAAAGGCTATATTCGCAATGGCAATTCATGTTTTAATCTCTTCAAGGCATCTCCCATCAGATGTTATGACTGTGCCGAGATAGCTGTGTGGATTCACTTGCTTAAGAATATGCCCATTTACTTGTATATCACATTGTGGAATTTCCTTCTTCCCAGTGACGACCATAATCTGTGTCTTCTCAATATTCAGTTCTAACGCTAGTTGTTGACTGTGTGCGACAACCGCATCTACTACATTTTGCAGGTCCTGTTCGTTGTCTGCAATCAAGACTGTATCATCTGCATTTATAATTTTATTGATGTATCGTCCCCCCAATGTTGATTCCTTCTTTATCTTCTATATTTCTGAAAATATTTTCACTGTAGAGAGAAATAAGATCTGGAGACATTACACATCCCTGTCTCACACTTCTTTTAATAGGCTGATATTGACCTACATCGTTATCAATTATGATGGCAACTTGTTGTTTCCAATAGATCTTTTCTATAAGTCTAAAGTCTTTTCCATCAACTTGTATATCTTTAAGCATCCTTATCATGTCGACATGTCTCACTTTATCGAAAGCCTTTGTGTAGTCAATAAATCAAATGTGTAGATCTTTGTTTACTTCTATAGATCGTTCAATTACGGTTCTCAGTAAATACACAGCATTTACTGTACCCTTTCCTCCTTCAAACCCACATTATTCTTCTCCTATTTCAGGTTGTATTTTCCTCCTATTTCTTTGCATGATAATTCTTAGCAAAATCTTCGTGATGTGACTCATTATACTAATTGTTCGATGTTGATCACATTCCAAGGCTCCTGATTTCTTTGGGATTGCAATAAATACAGAATTACATAATTCATGATGTATATTTCCAGTATCATATATTGTATTAAGCAGACTGGTAACTTTATCTAATCCATATTCTTCTAAAGCATTAATCATTTCTGTTGTGACGCTGTCTGAAATAGGGGTCTTGCCAGATTTCATATGGTTAAGATAATTCTGAACCTCCATCTTCAAAATTGCTTGTCCTTCATTATTATTTTGAACATCGTAGTGTTCGTCTCTGTTGTCGACATAAAGGTTTTTCACGTAATCTGACCATACATGTAAGATCTAATCTTTTTCTATTATGACTCTTCCATCTTTTGTCTTTAGGCAGCCTGCTGATGTACGTGTTCTTTGATTAGTAAGCTCCTGGATTCTTTTGTGCATTAGTTTCGCACTTTTACTGTTGTGTTGTTTTTCAATTTCTTCGCAGTTTTCCTCAAGCCATGTTCCTTTTGCCTCCCTACATAAGGTTCTGATTTTTCTGTGAATTTCTTCCTATTTGGCAGGATTATTTTTGTTCTGTCTTCTTGTTTCTTCTTCCTCTTCTTCGTTCATCCGTTGTGCCTGTTTACAGTAGAGCTGCGTTCCTGCGCCGTTAGGCCGACACATTCGACTTCTGCGGGAATTTGTCTTCTTGTTTCCATTAGTTGTAAAATTTCTTCAGTCATCCATGTCTTACGGCCCACTTTCTTTACTTCTGGAATAGTTTTTTTCTGATGCACAACTGATTGAATTCTGCAGCATTTCCCATTGATCATCTACATCTTGAAATAGGATCTCTAGATCAGACAATAAATCAAATTTGTTCTTTACTTCTATGTTAAAATTAACTTGTATTTCTCTGTCAGTTTTCAATTTGCACCATTCATATTTAGGGTTTCCTGCTATATACTTGACTTTCTTTAACTTTACCCTCAATGTGCCTGCAATTATTCTGTGATCACTGTAACAGTCTGCATTTGGAACTGTTTTTACGACTGTTAACGCATTTCGAAACCTTCTGTTAATCAGGATGTAATGTATTTGGTTTTTAATCCTGCTGTCTGGACTCCTCCATGTCCATAATCTTCTAGGATGCTGTTTACACCAGGTGTTTCTACAACCATTTCTTGTTCTTTTGCCCATTCTACAAGTCTGTATCCTCTTTCATTTCTTTCTCCCAAACCATGGTTGTCTACACTGCATCCATCGCCTTGCTTTCCTATTTTTGCGTTGAAATCACCCATTATGATATTTATTTCTGATTTTTTGCAGTTCTTCATAGCAGACTCCATGTCGTTATAAAATGCATCTATACTTTCTTCACTGCATTCACTTGTTGGGGCATATACTTGAATGATATTTATTTTAAAAGGTCTTCCGTTTAATTTCACTAATAGAACTCTGTCTGACACAGCTCGATATCCTTTGACAGTATTTGATGTTTGTTTATCTAATATAATGGCTGCACCTCTTTGGTGTTCTTCTCCCCTAGGCTCTTATAATCCTCTCCTGTCTTTATCCCTGCCCTTTTCCATCTCGTTTCCGATATTCCTAATATGTTAATCTTCTCTCTCTCCATTTCTTGTTTGATGTTTTCTAATTTTCCATCTGCATTCGTTGTTCTAACATTCCAAGTTGCTACTTTCAATGATATTAATCTTTTGCACCTAGTAGCCTGTTGACGAATACAACTAAATACTATCCATGAATATAAAGAATTTAACAAGTCAATGTTTGTAGTCAGTATCAACTATTACGTTAGTTGATAAAACAATAACCAAATATGCAGAAATACGTTCAAGGAGAGGCTCTTTCTTGTATCGAGATCCATTGTAACGTTTTGCTGAATTGCTAATAAATATAAGGTTGTATTTATATAACAGAGTGACTAATATAGTACGACATTGGAGAGCTCGGATGGAGATTTAAGTTTAAAAAGTGGAAATTACATTTAGTTTCGGATATATTATGGCAGAGCAAACTTAAAACAAAGCTCACTAAAACGCACAATATGTACGTAGATGAAAATTGGTTAGTATAGGAAATTACTATACTTTTAGCTACTGAAGTAAGGAGAACAGAAAAGAAACAAGAAAAAACACAGAGAATTAAATTTTAAGAAGCATTTCTTGTACATATCAAATTGTTGTGACGTGAGCCATAAAATGGGCTGATGGATTTTCTATTGTGAATATGTTTCATATATCTTTTGTCTAACATGTGATCCGAAAAGAGTTGAAGATGAATTAAATAATTTGTAAATACAAATATTCCAGACTTCTGTTAAGCCTGTAATATAATTAGTAGTGTGACTCTTCGCTGGTTGTTGAACGAAAGGACGGAGCACGTATGGGAATGTCCTGAGTGCAGTGATGTCGGTTCATAACTCAACTCAACTCAACTGTAGTATAATTAGCCACCAAATTTTTTGTGTTGGCAACAAGTTGAACTAAGTTTATATTGTTTCTACCGCCGAACCAGCGCGAGGTATTAAGTAATGATGTCGATTCACCACTAGCGGTCAGAGTCCACTTGAAGGGTCCTCGCTTACAGCTATACTTGATGGGGTAGCGAGGCTGTTGGACTCTGATAATGGTCTTTCGTACAGCAACATCATAAGTGCTTGACGAAGTGTTTCTGGGCTAAAACACATTACGTGTAACAATTCTGGATTACAATAAAATGGATACAGTTGATGTCTCACGGGTATGTAACGTCTACCAACTGCAGGCTCTGATTCGTGGCTAGCATAAGGCTGTAGCGTCACATTGTTGTTGCTGATAAATGGGTAATTGCTGGGTAGCAGAGGGAATAGATCGTTATAATTATTACACTCCTATGTGAGAGAGTGTGTTTTATAGGAACTTGTTGCGGTGGAAGTATTCCGTCTGGCTTGAATTTCAGGTGCAGTTGTTATGAATGGTCTGCGCATTTCTGACCTATTGGTACTTGATGTGACGGGAGTATGCCGCCTTGCTTGAGTTTCGTGTGCAGTAGCAAAGAGTGTCCTATGTGTTCCTGTATTGAATTTAAGTTGTTTCCGTTCTGGGTATTTGATATTTTTGGTGTGCAAGCTGATTCCCAATGTAGATAATATGTATTTGATCTTTATAAATACCCCTTTTCCGTGCAACAGCCTGTGAAGAGAAGAATGTGTGTTGTTGATGAAATATATGTTGTTATGAGAACGCAATTCATGTAATATGTTGTATGTTGTTGTTTATTTTAGCCAGACGACATAATCTGTAATACATAACGGCTGAAATACATAAAATGATATGATGGAAAAGAAGAAAATAGATGAGTTAGGCAATGAGTGACGTAACCCGTTCAAGAGTACCAGTAGCTGTGACACTGATTTGTTGGTTGTTCAGGGTGTCTTTATACAAATGTGTATTCTTGTCTTTCTAACGTTATGATTTACAGCCAATCTGCTAATCTTGTCGGTTAGCCATTCAATACCAGCCCCAGGCAGTGGGATTATGGAAAAAATGTCTTTGTCTGTAGTGGCCATCCGGTCGTTATTTAGGCGTGTCATTAAAGAATCGTCAATTATAATGTGTGTACAGTCGGGTCGTGTTATCTGTATATGTTAGTCGTCAGTACGCATCGCGCGTTGTTTCTTCCATTAATGATTGTCAGCAGTCTGTATGTCTCCGTATGATTCTCTATGTGTTTCCTATAGGCGAGTGTTGTATGTTGGCAGTGTACTATAACTATGTACGTTATCTGGCGAATGTTCTTGAAGCACTTCAAATCTATTGCATATTTTGACATCAATGGGATAGACTGCTTGTATTGTTTTATCTTCCTCTGCGCGTTGAGGCTTTTTCGCGTTTTGTTTGGTTATTTGTTTTAGATGAAAGTGAGCTTCTAGGATCCCCAATGATGAAACCGTTGTTTCTAACTTACACGCTTGTTCTGTTGGCTCTGTTGTGGACTTATGTTGTAAGGTTAGAATTGTTTTTCTTGGCATCCAGTTGTCCTCTCTTAGGATTGTGAATTCTGCTTTGAGAGCAGTGTAGTCACTGATGGTCTTGCTGTTTGCTTCATTGTTAGCTGTAACAGTAACAATGAACGCCTTTAAGTATTGTTCTATTACTTCAATACGCTGATAACAATCGCACGAATGCCCATTGATAGGGTGCTATCTAAGGCTAATAATTCTTCCGCTTCTCTTACGATTGTCTCTACGTTGATTTGGAGGCACTCAATTGGTTATTAATTAGCCAAGAGCACTGGTAGGGTTGCTTGCCTCGTCTTGATGATGTTGTCATGAGCACTCGTCGTATGAATAAGTTTACGAAAAATTGTCAGCTGGGTGCTGTCTACAGCTTTAGTTGTGGGCTTTGTAGATTATATTGCCTCACTAGAGATGAGCATGCTGATAACATCCTGTGCCTTTGATATGCCTCGAGTCGTGAGTGTCTGTATCAAATTGTCAAGTTCGAAAATGTCTAATTTTAGCCAAGAATTAATGTTTTTAACAGTTCATTGCGCCAACAGTGTGTTATTGAAGGATACTGTAATATCTTGAGAATATCACTTGAGAAGACAATAAATTCCAGGGATATATTACTAGGTCGCATGTCAAATTTGTGAGTAAAATTTACATCAACGCGAGACGGGGGATTAGAAGCATTAGATGTGTGAGATAACATGCTAAAGAGTATCATATGACATAGATAAAGAGAGATATTTCGTATGTGAGAGAGAAAGAGAGAGAAAGAGAGAGAGAGAGAGAGAGAGAGAGAGAGAGAGAGAGAGAGAGAGAGAGAGAGAGAGAGAGAGAGGAGGAAAGGGATAGAGCTGAATGCATAAAGATTAAAAAAATCATATCAGTTTAGGGGGAAAGTTAAAGTTAGTTGTATATCCTTTACATGACGTAGCAGTCAACTCCAGCATGTTTGGCTTTTCGTGATTCCTGGACAAGGTGACGTTCAGTAGTTTGCCATTGCTTTCTGAACCATCGGCACCCATATCATTTCATAA
>JACEFZ010022345.1:0-50000 GCA_014155875.1 Cepaea nemoralis | reverse complement strand
AGTTTGACAGCGAGGATTCTATCAATGACCGGGTTATATTCAATTAAAGCTATTGCAGTTATTTTACCAGTACAAAATGCCACGCCGCTCTGGCCTTCGACATCTTTACCATAATATATGAACAGACTTCTATTTTCATTTGCAAAATGTCTCTTGCCTCTCCAGCGATATTCACTAATTCCTAAGATGTTAATATTTAACCCCTCAATCTCATCACTTACTATCTTAAGCTTCTATAGGTATCTCTACTTGATTTAAAGCTTCAACTGGGATACCATCCGAAACAGCAGTTTTGCCTTCTCAGTTTTTTTATAGCTTTTCTTATTTCTTCGTTAGACATTTGTTGAACATGCTTCAAATTTGAAATTTTCATCGGTGATTTTATATGTTATTGATTTAACCATATAAATATATATGATTCATCTATTCCTGTCATTGGGTATATAATTGTGTAGTATGAATCTGACGAGATGCAGCTAAATATGCCCGGCAATAAATTGTGTAACCTATTGTTTGTGACTTCTTGTTTCAATGAAATTGGAGATAATGAGAGAACTAAATAAGATAAAATAGAAATATTTCAACCAAATTAAAAAGATAACAGCGCACTCGAACAAACATATTGGAAGGAGGAGTTGAATTTAGACAAACAAGATGTAGACGGCGATACGAATAGGAAGGCAAAGACAAGAGATGGACGAACAGCGGTATAACAGAGTGTACATCCATGGTGAGACAACCTTCATTGTGAAGACGGTACAATATTAACTGAAGTATAGTTAAAACCACCAGGTTACTGTCCGAATAATAGAATTAAGGGAGGTCACAATTGATTGATTGATTGATTGATTGATTGATTGATTGATTTAGGAACCGACATCACAATGGTAATTGTTATGGCGAAGTGACATATCAAAAGACGAATTATGTCATTGTAGTCTTGAGTACGCCGGTCTCCCGAGCCGAGGAGTTAACAGCTTTCTCCGTAACCCCGAATACTCTCGTGGTTGACCTGAGCGCACGAGAATTAGAAACTGTTCGAGTCGCCCCAGTGACTTATGAGAGTATGGAGCCGGGCGCTCAGAAAGCAATGGCAAACTACTGAGCATAATCTTGCAAAGAAATCAACAATCAGCTGAAAGATGCTGATGTTGACAGCGATGTCCTGTAAAGGATATGCAAAACATTTTTTTAAATGTAGTCTTGAGTATGAATAACATGAGATGATGCGACGAAGCCAAGAGTATTTTATCATACTTAATCTAAGCACATGGCTGGATTGGGAAGCTAATGATAGGAGGGCTCAGTGTCAGTTGGTTAAGGGCATAATCTACAATGAGGGATACAGGCGGTAAGAAGAATGAAGACGAAGACGAAGAAGCAGAGGAAGAAGAAGAAGAAGAAGAAGAAGAAGAAGAAGAAGAAGAAGAAGAAGAAGAAGAAGAAGAAGAAGAAGAAGAAGAAGAAGAACGAACGAACGAACTTTATTTTAAAACGGTAACACATTGGGCACGCAGGCCTGTCTTAAAGGGAAAACGAATCTATTAGCTTATTCACGCGTGAGCACCCAGTAGTTAGGGATCTAGGGACGCTCACGCGTTGACATAGGAGCAGGATAGAGTGAGTTGCGACCCAGTTCTCAGCCAAGCAGGACGTGAGTCTATACATGTTTCATGAAGATACCTTTTTGATATGTACGACATGCTTATAACAATAAACTCAGACTATTTCTACTAAGCGAGTTCCTCCAGTTGCATTCGTGTCCTGTTACCCTGTTACAAAATAATCACAACTGTTTAGAATGTAATGCAGTACATCTAATTTCGCGTGTTACTAAACCATAACAACGCACCTTTCTTGCTAACTCTAACTAGATTTGCCAGGCAGGTGGTGAGGTTTTCGACGTCCCTGAACAAGGGGGTCGATTCCTCGTGGATGGGGTTAATTGGATCAGTTACGAGGATACACTGAGTGTTATTCAGAAGGTGAGTAATCGTTTGGTTTGGCTTTCAGAATATTTTCATACATAGAAGGCTTAGAGCATGGAAACAGTGATACACTGATGTTCTTTTCTTGTTATATTTAAGATGTTCTTCGTCTTTCGACCTTTATTTCCAATTGGAGATGTCCGGTTCTTAGCTATCACATGCAGCTCTGGCCATATCCCTCCCGTATTATTCATAATTGTTTCTAATTTCTTTTGCTTGAGGCTTTAAGTCTTTCTCTATTTCTTGTGCACTGTGGATTATAGACAAAGGTGTGTCTAGTTAATCAATTATAAAGTTATCTCAATGTATGTCCTATCCAGCAGAAGCATTTTGTCTTCATCTTACCGTTCGCTAGTATTTGTCTAATGATCTGCATGGGTTCTACATTTATGATTCTGTCACACCAGATTATTCCGTCTATCTTTGCGCAGGCGTCAATTAGTGATTGTTCGTAGAATATGTGTCATCACTTTCTTTGTTCTCCATGTTTTTCATTCACATAGCAGTGCTGATTTAACGTTATAATTGAATACTTTGAGTTTCGTGCTAACTTTAATGTATTTGTATTCCACAAATTTCCGAGTGATATAAGGAGAAGGAGTAATCACCGGAATAAGAAGCCAATAGTACACCTGAGCAGATTCAATCTCGTGTCCGGGCATGGTCATATACATATACCAGAATCATTACTGAATGACTTAACATGACTCTTTGTTACTAACAAGAACTGACTGTAGCTGTTAATACCTGATTATCGTATGTGTTTATTCCTATAGGCCTGTTTTATAAAACAGGAAGGATTTGGAGGCATCGCATTCTGGACTCTGGATTTAGATGATTTCTCTGGACAAGGTTGTCGCGAAGGAAAATACCCAATTATTACAACAGCTCTACGTGTGATGTCATCCCCTGATATGTCTCTCTGCGCTCTGTAAGTCAAGTTCCTGTCGGTTGTATTAATTCATTTAACCATTTATTCAGCTAGTTAGTGTAGCAATTAGTTAGTCAGTTAGCCACTTAGCCTGTAAGAACGATGTTGATTGAGGCAACATATGGTAGTAGACAACTGATTCAATATTATGATGTGCTGGATCATAACATACCCTTTTTGTACAGTTAGTTAACTAGTCAGGTATTCTGATAATTTGTCAGTCGCTTGAGCAGATTTTCAGTTAACCAGATAGCCATTTAGTTAGCCAGCTAGTTAGGTAGTCAGTTAAACAGTTAGTCTGGTATTATTTTAGAACGTGGAAAGGAACTGTCCACGCCGCCTCATATTTAACTAATCAAGTGGTCGAACGTGGAAACGAGTAGATTAAATCAGTAGCATTTACAAATGGTACAAATAGGCAAGTTTTTTTTTAATGTTTTTTTTTTTTACTAGTACTTACAATCTTGCATGAATGAAAGGACATTCGAAGCAATCAATAGGCATGACAGGTGCATTCAATATGATGTCAAAGAGACAAAGAAACGTAGCGGATATATGTTGTCTCGGAATTATGAAAAAACGAAGCAACATTGATTAAGAGCAACTACTAATGTATTTCTTCCCTTTATTTCTATAGAAAGCCAACATTCTACTAAAGGTCGTGATTTCCAACAAATGTTGCTGAATCAGCAATAATTAATGTCACATATTATTTACTATAGCAATATTTCCTTCTTATGTTTCGTGAATTGCTGATTCAATGTTACTATACTGCGTTTGAATCTATACTGCGGTTTATCGTTTCTTTACTTATTCAGTCAAGCGGAGAGCGGGGCGCAAGCCCCTCGCTTCTGGAGTTAAGCGGCAACCGGTGCTCGTTGTCGGCCGCGATCCGCTCTGAAGACAGTGTCAGGCGGGGAGTTTGACTGGGGCGGTACATCTGTCAGTTCCGCGTCTAGCGTTCGTTGTCTCGGATGGCTGTGTGAGGTGCACCAAAATGGGATCTTCCCAGCCAACGCAAGATAGCGAGGCAGGCGTATCGAGAATGTAACCGCATCGTGCAGCGAGGGTCGTGGTTTGAGCGGGCAAAGGAGCAAAACATGTACGACCGTTCGACAAAGTCTCGATGAGCGCCCACTCTCTCTCGATGAGTAGTGGGCCTGAAGTCAGTAAGCTGGTATAGCTTTTATTTCGGTCAGTCCTGCCGGCGTAGCTTGAAAGCTCGTCGGGAAGCGTCCAGTGGTTTTGCATGTATCACCTTGTACCGGGAGGGCGCGCTTTAGAGATGCTACTCTTGGCTTGCGTGTGCGTTAACGTCTGTCCTGTCAGTCGCCATATGCATTTGTGCGCTGGTGAGGCTCAACCGTAAATCGGGAGATCTGTTCACGACTTAGACGAGCAATATCTTCTGTGGGCAGCTTCTCACCTCATATGTTTTCTGGCGGTCAGTCCGTCTTCGGCAAAGAAAATCTGGTTGAACCTATCAGTAATCATACGCTCATTGCTTGTCGCTACCTGCCCGAATAATTGTCTGTCCGATAGATATCTGGTTACCCTTGTCTTAAAACTGAAAATTAAAGGAATTGACGGAAGGGCCATTGCATGAGGATCTCGATAGCCAATAGTTGCAGCGATAGCTGGCCGTGGCAGCCTAACGTCCACTGCATCTGTGTCCGTCTCCAGTCGTCTTGCCATGCTCGCCACTGGAACCAGATGGACGCAGACGAGAGAGCGAGGTCGACGGAGTTACGCGACCACTACCTCGCTATAATCCAAACTAAACCGCGCAGGTCATTCGTTCTTCATCAAATTAAAAGATGCAATGAATGAATGGTCCTCATCACTACGTGATGGACGAACATCGCACTGCGTTTGAAAACTAATAAAGAAAGTCCTATGTAGTGCATGATGTAAGTGAAAATGCACAGTGAAACATTGAAAACATACATGGGTAGGTCATTATACTCCTTGATGAAAACAATGTTTCTAGGCTAGGGTTGAAGACATCGTTGTAGTGACGGAATTATACATCAGGCCAGCCAAGCCTGGAATATTTGCGACGTGTCACACTTAGATATGTTGCCGAGGACAGGGTTCAGTGGATTGTCAGAGTGCTGGGAGAAACAGAGATAGAACTAGAATAGACATAGATACAAGTAGGACAAGGACAGAGGAAAGTAAAGGACAAAGACAGAACATCATAGGGCCTCTATACAAGAGTATATACAGAGAGAGAGAGAGAGACAGCAGAAGGAGGTAGTACTCCAAACCAGTGTTAGGACCAGACCTAGACAGGACACGCATGTGTCATAGCTAGGACATAATTAGGACATGACGGGATTCACTCCCGTAATAAGACAGAATACCGTAAGCACGGGGATTACCCGTAAACAGACTGAACTCTAGTATAGCTGTAGGACGAGGACCGGACAACTGAACAAACGTGGTAAGTGTGCCAGCACGCCGCACAGCTAACCGCACGAGAGAAAGGGAGGAAAAACTGGACGAGAGATGTGAATTGAGTCAGACGGAGACGGACAGCCGGTGTGACAAGACATCTGTGTTTTCCCTTATGGTGTAGAGTTTAAAGAAAGCATAGTTACACTTAATCAATGATAGTCTATTACAATTGAATGGTTATTGTTAAATGTGTTTGCTCAGAGAGCGAGATATATAAGATATAATTAAACATGAATATTGAATGTCCATTCACCCAACGATGTGTTTTGTGAGTTCGAGGGGTGGATGAAGGGTTTCGCACGAAAACAGGTTGTTGACATGGATGTTCTTATTATAGAATGCATTCCTTGAATCAACCCCGACAACGTTACCCTTGGGATTATGGAACAGAAGAAAGATGTTTAGCATATTAAATACAAACAGCAGTGCATCGATCGTCTGCATACAGGTGCGAGATATTCTACAAAGGAGGAACATTTACATAGTTGTAGTAACGATTTTATTGAGAAGTGCTTACGTGTTGACCACTTTCGCTCAACTGAGAACGATCTCATCAGTGATGTCCTTTGCGAAAACATGTCTTCCACAGATTGAACTCGACGAACTACGTGAAAGCACTGTCTGCAAACACAACTGAGCCTATTACACCCCCAGCTACAGCTGATTCAGGCGGTAGGATTCATCTTGAATTCATTATACATGTTTAGACAAAATCTTCTATGATCTTTCAATGCTCTTGTGTTCAGTCTTCAGAAACTATATTGTTCAGTAAACACTCGTGTATTCCGAATCTCGAACTCTTTCTTCGCCTTTACTATTTTCTTTCTTCGTTAGGTTTAATAAAAAACATAATGGAGCTGGTGTCCTAGGGTGGCCATGTCTAAAATAGATACCAGGAAATATGTTTTGGAAGTAAAGGCGACCAGCTTGATATTGACCACATCACTTATACTCACTTGCGTTTGGCATTTCCTTCACTGTTAGCTTTAGACATATTGAGAGACACTGACGTATATACTGGTTACACAAACTTCGACGGAAAGTGGGCAGGTTGGGGATTCTTAGATAGATATAAAAGACCGATCGTTGTGGAGGACAGCAGTGAATGTGTAACGACTACATCCAACATGAGGATGGGTGTAGATGGCGTCAATATTGCTCTTCGGATGTTTTCTGAGACACAGGACACAGCAGTTGTCAGTGTGTCTGCGTATCAGTCTATGAGTGAATGTCTTCTCATTAAGCTAACATCTTCCCTAAAGTGATGCTGTCGCAGTTGTTTGACTGACTGGAGAGAGAGAGAGAGAGAGAGAGAGAGAGAGAGAGAGAGAGAGAGAGGAGGGAGAGAGAGAGAGAGGAGAGAGATAGAGAGAGAGAGAGTGAGTATTTATATATGAGTAAATGTGTGTTACTGTGTATGTGATTGTGAGTGAGTATATGTATACGAGACAATGTGTATCTTTGTGTTACTGAGTGGGTGTATAACTGTAAGAGTTTGTGTAAATGATGTATGTTTGTACATAAGATTGAATGTGTGTATGTAAGTATTATTTTTGTATTTATGCATGTGTGTGTGTGTGTGTGTGTGTGTGTGTGTGTGTGTGTGTGTGTGTCTACTTGTCTGTGTCATAACATAGTAATATGCATTATTTAGGTCCACGGCAATCATTTGACAATATTGTTTTCCATGTGAATGTAGCATGCGCAATAGATAATTGATGTACACACGATGAGTGATTGGAAGCGTCGAATGTAAGACGGGCCTGCATGCCCAAAATGTGACCCTTAGAAAACAATGTTCGTTTGTTCGTTCGTCCATGTGACTGTTATCGTTAATGTTCAGATCTTATGGAATGTCGGTATTGCCCTTTTTCTAGTCCCATTGTATTTTGATAATTGTTATGTAACATTTATTTTCACAAACGTCTCGATTCTTTTCTTGAGTAATTGTGAAATGGTACGTGAACTACAAGTCTACGTTGCCAAAGGAAAACAGAATATATTGCACGTTGTCGAAAAGTTTTTATTTGTTTATCGGTATTGTACTATAAACACTTAATGATGTTTGACATTTGAATTGGCAATGGTTAGTCTTCTTTAAGACTTCTTTTGAATAGTATCCATTGTTGCTAATTACAGGGCGAGAGTATTCAATGTATGTAGCATTTTCTGTTTCTTCATTGCTGTTCGTAATGTTTGGTAGACTCCTTGTGTTATCTGAGGGGCATCATATTTTTTACGTGTAGGAGAAAGAACATGTTGATGTGACCTAATAATAATATTAATCATTGCCATAATCATCACTATTATTACGAGTGGTATTATAATCATCTGTTTACTTTTTTATTCTTTGTTGACACAGCTTTATTAAAACACATTGTATGCATAATAATCATCATCACCACCACCACTATCAACATCACCAAGACAATCATCATAATCATCATCATCATCATCATCATCATCATCATCATCATCATCATCACCATCATCATTATCATCATCATCAGCACCATCAGCAACATTGTCATAATCATTATTATCATATTCATCGATGGGGTTACGGGGTGTCAGGCATTGGCAGCACCTTTGGTAAGGATGACTCTCATGTCCTTTTCAGGACCCATCCCCCACTGGTCCAAGCCTGACACCCAGCTCGTGCCTGTGGCTCCTAGTAGCTGTCAGCATGCGACAGCGGCCACCCCCCGGGCAACAGCTGTGAGGCTGGCATGGGTACCAGATTTGGTGTCAAACCAAGTGGCAAACTAGGGTATGCCTACCCAGCATGTGAAGACAGGATTCGGCAGACTGCGCGGAAGAAATCATTCCTGATTCAACGGGCAAGACGGCGTTTACATGCAAAGCGTTGTGGTACGTAATGAGCAAGGCAAGACACGTAGAGCGCCCTGGTCATTCACTGCACCTGTTTTCGTCTCCAGTCGTCTCGACTTGTCTTGCCGCTGGACTCGGATGGACTCAGGCGAGAGAGTGAGGTCCACGAATTGCGCAACTCTTCCTCACTTTAATCCAAGTCATCGCGCAAGTCATTCTTCATCCAACGTCATATATCACCTTCAAGCTCTGTGGCGATCAGCGAGCGACGAAGCGGCAGGCGTGGGTACGCTGGCAGCCGTAGTCGCAGACCTGCACACAGGCGGCTCAGGCCATATGGTCGTCTTCTACTGACCGGAGCAGCAGTGGGATTCGGCAGCCCCCTGAGCGACTGAGTAGCCCTCTATAGGAACACACTGCTCACCTCCATAGCATGAGGAAGGGGCTAGAAAAGGTGCTCTAAACATTGTCTTCTTCATCACTACCTAACCAGCTAGCCGCGGTTGGTGGGTACCCTAACTGCGGTCGACATACAAGCAAAGATAAAACAAGCAAAGCTAAAAGAGTAAACCATATTCCCTTAACAATTGGAACTTGGAATGTACGCACCCTACTTGACAGAGACAGCGCGTCGGGTCCAGAGAGACGAACATCACTGATCGGGAGAGAGCTGGGCAGGTACAACATCGACATTGCAGCATTGAGCTAGACACGACTTGCAGAAGGAGGCAAAATCTATGAAATAGGTGCCAGCTACACATTTTTCTGGAGTGGAAGGAAAAGCGAGGAAAGGCGCCAATCCGGTGTGGGATTTGCCATTAAGTCGGCAAATTAGCTGGATTTCCAAAGACTATAAACGACACGCTCATGATCATTAAGTTGTCCCTGCTGAATGGAAGGATGCATGCAACCATTGTGAATGTCTACGCACCAAATATGACCAACGAAGATGATGTCAAGAACAAGTTCTATGAGGACCTGCACAATGTATTAACATCTGTTCCCAAAGGAGACAAACTTATACTTCTTGGGGATTTCAATGCCAGAGTAGGCACGGACACCACCTCTTGGAGTGGCATTATTGGAAAGCATGGAGTTGGAAATTGTAACAGCAATGGACTCCTCCTCCTTCAGACATGTGCCGAACATGATCTCCTGATTACGAATACAATTTTCCGTCTCCCCATGAGAAATAGGACATCGTGGATGCAATCTCGCTCGAAACACTGGCATCTCATTGACTATGTCATCGTCAGGAGGAGTGACAGACAAGACGTTCGAGTGACAAAATCCATGTGTGGTGCCGAATGTTGGACAGACCATCGTCTCATTGTCTCGAAAATAAACATTCACATCAGGCCACCACGGCGTCCTCAAGGGGTGAAAAAGCAAAAAAAAAAAAGCTAAATGTCACCCGCCTAAACAGCAAGAAAATGCAGCAGTCGTATGAAAATATGCTGGAAGACCGCCTCAAGCCCAATGCTGCAGCTAAACAGGATACAGAAACAGAATGGAGAGCCCTAAAGGACATAATTTACAACACTGCTATGGAAATCCTGGGTCCAGCCCCCCGAAAGCATAAAGACTGGTTTGATGAAAATTCCGAAGACATCAACCAATTGCTGGTTGAGAAACATCTTATCCTCAAGCCACATTTGAATGACCCGAAGTCAACAAAGAAAAAAGATGCCTTCAAGAACATTCAGAGAGTAGTGCAACAGAAACTTCGGCACATGCGGGACTCCTGGCTGAGCAGCAAAGCTGATGAAATTCAGGGCTTTGCTGACAGACATGATATGACAAACTTCTACGACTCACTGAAAGCGGTCTATGGTCCTACATCACCAGGCATAGTTCCCCTCCTCAGTGCATATGGGGGAACATTGGTCACCGATAAGAAAAAATCCTTCAACGCTGGGCAGAGCATGTCAGCAACATCTTAAATGCAACTTCCTTCTTCGATGATGAAACCATCAACTGCCTTCCTCAAGTTCCCACAATGAGACACCTGATGACCTGCCAACCATAGTGGAAGTAAACAAAGCCATCCAGCAACTCTCCAGTGGCAAGGCACCTGGTCCTGACTCCATCCCAGCAGAGATATACAAGGCAGGTGGGCCGGTCCTAACAGAGCAGCTTCACCAAGTCTTTAAAAACATATGGGTGAACGAGACCATGCCACAAGATTTCAAGGACGCGTCAATTGTCCACCTTTACAAACGTAAAGGAAACCGCCAATCCTGTGACAACCACCGAGGCATCTCCTTGCTTTCAATTGCAGGGAAGATACTCGCCAGAATTCTTCTCAATCGCCTCACAGCCCATCTCGATCAAGGTCTTCTTCCTGAGAGTCAATGTGGCTTCAGAAAAGAACGTGGAACTGTTGACATGATTTTCGCTGCAAGGCAGCTGCAAGAGAAATGTCAGGAACAGAACTGCGAAATGTTCTCCACTTTCATTGACCTTACCAAGGCTTTTGATACAGTCAGCAGAGAAGGACTGTGGAAGATTATGGCAAAATATGGCTGTCCACGAAAGTTTGTCCAAATAGTGCGGCTATTTCATGATGGCTATGCAGGCAAGAGTACAGGAAAATGGTGAACTGTCTGAACCCTTTCCTGTCACCAATGGAGTGAAGCAAGGATGTGTCCTGGCACCAACACTGTTCAGCCTCATGTTTTCAGCCATGTTGATGAATGCCTTCGAGAACGACGACATTGGAATAGACATCAACTACCGTATGGATGGAAAGTTATTCAATCTCAGAAGGCTGAAAGCTAAAACCAAAATTAACAGCGACACCGTCAGAGAGCTCCTGTTTGCTGATGATTGCGCTCTATACGCCAACTCAGAGGCGGACATGCAACATAATGTTTCAGCTTTCTCACATGCCTGTGCCAACTTTGGGCTCAATATCAACTTGGAGAAGACTGTAGTTATGTACCAGCCAGCTCCAGGGAATAATCACACTGTGCCGAATATCAAAGTGAATGATCATAGACTAAGTGTTGTGGACACATTCGCCTATCTTGGCAGCACTGTGTCACAATCTGTCACAATTGATGAGGAAGTGAATGCAAGAATCTCGAAGGCCAGTGTGGCCTTTGGCAGACTGTACAAGAATGTATTGGACAGAACTGGAATAAGCCTGTAAACAAATCTAAAAGTCTACAAAGCAGTTGTATTATCCACACTGCTATATGCTTGTGAAACCTGGACTGTTTATTAGCGACACGCTAGGAAATTAAACCACTTCCACACAGTCTGCCTAAGGAAGCTACTGAAGATTAAGTGGCAAGACAAGATACCAGACACTGAAGTCCTAGAAAGAGCATCCATGCTAAGTACCCACACTCTACTAATGAAGAATCAGATTCGCTGGGCTGGTCACTTGACTCGCATGCCAGATCACAGGCTCCCTAAGCGAATTTTTTTCAGCGAACTGCATTGTGGTAAACGCTCCCAAGGTGGCCATAGGAAACGCTTTAAAGACACTCTGAAAATCTCACTGAATGCTTTTGAAATTCATCATGACACCTGGGAGGCTGCAGCCAGAGACCGAAATTCGTGGCGTGCATCATTACGCAAGTGTGCAGTCATAGTCGAGGCAACCAGGACTGCAAGAGCTGTGAAGAAAAGACAGAACAGAAAAACCACTGCAGGAAATCCTCCTCCAGAAACGTCAAGCATGCTTTGCCCACATTGTCAAAGAACATTTCGAGCCAAAATAGGCCTTATCAGCCATCTTATAACCCAAGGCTCCATACCTTCAACCCCACTGGATGAAATGAATGGTCATCATAATTATGGATGGACAAACAACACATTCATCGAAGTAATAATAATAATATTATGAATAATAACATTAATAATAATAATAATAATAATAATAATAATAATAATAATAATAATAATAATAATAATAATAATAATAATCATTGCCTTAGCAGATGCCGACGCATCTCAACTCCAAGACACACAATTGCTCGTAATCAATAACAAAATGATAAACATGGCTCACCTCGATGAAACAGACGCAAACCAGCCGACGGCAATTTCAGGCATTTATTACATGCTCTGCATAACAACAAAGAACGCTACTCCATATGATAACCTGCCCCTGAAGACGGGGACCGGCGGTTATACAGTTATATAGAATCAGCTCCTAAATTCTGCCATTGCTTTAGGAAAGTCGCTCTTTTCTCAAGGATTTACTAGCCGCTTTTTAAATTCGTCTAAAGGTTATTTCTGTCCCGGTCCCATCACTGGATGAATGTGAGACAACAGACGATTTCCTCGCTCACTAAGAAGATTGCGCCGACCAGATCATATCCTCTCCAACACGGAGCCCACAGAAAACACCGCTGTCCTGATGTCCTCTCTCCAAGCGTCTCCCGTTGCCGTCCAATGACGTTGTCCACATCGGCCTTAGTTTCTCATGTGGTCATCTAGTTTCTGGGAAAATCCAGTTTCCCAATTAGTGGCGCGTGCTGTTATGTGGCAATAATAATAATAATAATAATAATAATAATAATAATAATAATAATAATAATAATAATAATCTCATCTCATGTTCCTCTTGTACCTTGCGGTGTCGAGGTGAAGTATAAATTTCGTGAGAGTGCCAGGTTATGGGCTTCGTATACCGACATTCCCATGGATTCTGCTATTCCCTCCGTCCGACGTTTACGTGGTCGGCCTCTTCCTCTGTTTCCATCTGGTCTGTACATCATTGCTTGTTGTGGCATGCTGTTGACTGGTAACCTACTTGCATGGCCAAACCATTTGACTTGCTGCTTTCTAATAAAATCTAGAGCAGCTTTAAACCCCACTTTAGTCCTGATTTCTTCATTTCTGATCTTGTCTCTTCTTGATACGTTGAGTATTCTTCTCAGGAACCTCATTTCTGTTGTTGTGATTTTTCTTTTCTCTTTTTCTGTCATTGTCCAGGTTTGGCATTGGTAGCACAGAGTTGGTAGGAAGATTGTGTTGTAAAGTGCTTTCTTAGTAGTTATTGATACATGTTTGTTCTTTAGTATTGGTGCCATTTGTCCAATGAGTTGATTTGCCTTATTGCACCTATTTTCGATCTCGTCTTCTGATCTGCCATTTGATGATATTATACTTCCTAGGTACTTGAAGCTCTTTACTTGTTTCAAGGGATGTTCGTTTAGGTGAATTGTTGCTGTTTGTTCTTCTTTAGTTATAGTCATTACCTCTGTTTTGCTTGTGCTAATTTTCATGTTATGTTCCCTACACATTTCGTTTAGACTATTCATGTGGTCTTGTAATTCAGCTTCTGATTTTGCTATTAGTGCTTGGTCGTCCGCAAACAGGAGTTCTCTAATGGTTAGATTTGCAGATGGTTCTTCTTCTGTGTTCTCGTCATGCGGTATTCTTGCTGTCTCTGCTTGGCTGGTTTCTTTACATATGTTGTCTATATATGTTATGAACAAGAGCGGGGACAGGACACAACCTTGTCGTACTCCAGATCTTATGGTGAAGGGTTCTAAGTGTCCTCCAGTTGCTCTCACTATGCATTCACTGTTGTTGTATAAACTTCTACATAGGTTTGTTAGATGTGTACTCACTCCATATTGTTTAAGGATTTCCCACAGCTTGTTTCTATCTACCCTATCAAATGCCTTTTCTTGGTCGACAAAGGCTAAGTAGAGTGTTTCATTGAATTCGATTGATTTTTCTATAAGTTGTCTAAGAGCAAAAATGGCGTCTGTGCATCCTTTGTTTTTCCTAAATCCAAGCTGCGTTTCGCTTAGCTGGGGTTCTAAATTAGTTCGTAATCTTTGTTCAAGAATTTTGCAAGATATTTTCCCAGTATGACTCAACAGTGAAATGCCTCTGTATTGTGTGCAATCTCTTTTGCTGCCTTTGTTTTTCCAAATTGGGATAATTATGGCGGTTCCCCAGTCTTCTAGTGTCTGTTGTTCTACCCAAACATGGTTGAATAGTCTATGTAGCCAAGCTGTTCCAACTTCTCTTGCTTATTTAATTAGTTCATTTGGTATTTCATCCTTTCCCGGTGATTTGTTCAATGGGGCTAATCTGATGGCTTCTATAATTTCTTCTTTTAGTATGTCTGGTTCTAGTTCTTCGGTGACATCTGTGTAGGTCTCTTGAATTCCTGTGACATCTGATGGGATGTTGAGAAGTTGTTCGAAATACTGCTTCCATCTTATTAGGATCTGTTTTTGTTCACTTATTGGTTCTCCATTTTCGCTGTTGATTATTTCAGTTGGGTCAAAGGGTTCTCCTCTGGTTCGCTTTGCACTTATCTGTTTGTAGAAGTTTCTAGTTGCCTCCTTGTAGTTTTTATTAAGGGTTTCTCCATACTCTTCCAAGTCTTTTTGTTTTTCCCTCTTTACTATTCTACTCACATGTCTTCTCGCTATTCTGTATTCTCTGTAATCACATTCCTGTTTGCTCTTCAACCACTTTTTTATATTTTTCCTTTTTTTCTTTTACCGCTTTCTTTACTTCTGCGTTCCACCAACTTGTTATTTTCTTTATCCGTGTTTTGCGTTTTTTCGTGTTTCTGCATGTTATTTTTGCAGTATTTAAAATGCTTGATTTGAACATCTCCCATTCTTCTTCCACTGTTTTTCTTTCTGTAGGTAATTTTACAAAGAGTTCAGTTAGTTCTTTCTCATAATTTTCCCTTACTGCCTCGTCTTTAAGGTTTTTTAAGTTTACTGATTCGCATGGCATGTATTTTCCTGCTCTTTGTTTTCTTTTTCTGATGGTTCTTATTGTGGCAACGACTGCTTTATGATCTGTGTTTATACTGAAATTGGGCACTGCTCTTGCATCTAATATATTTCTCTTTCTGTTATTTCTTGTTAATATAAAATCAATTTGGCTTTTAGTATCTAGGTCGTTCCATTTATAAGAGGTGTATACTTGCGAATCTTTATGTTTATAGAATGTGTTTGTTATATAGAGGTCGTGTTGGCTGCAAAGCTCTATCAGTCTACTTCCGTTATCATTCCTTTCATTTTGCTGATTTCCAAATGCTCCCAGATGTTTTTCTATGCCCACTCTGTTATGTCCTAGTCTTGCATTGAAGTCTCCCATAACTATGATGTTGTCCTGCTTTTCTATTTTATTTAGCACGTCATGTATGTCTTCGTAGAAGTCCTCGCATTCTTGTTCATTATTGGTTGCATTACATGGTGCGTATATCTGTACAAATGTTGCAATTGTTTGTTCTTTTATTCTCACTGTTATGATTCTTTCTGATATATATTTTATTTCTAGTATTCCTCTTGCTAGCTGTGGTTCGATGACTATTCCCACACCGTGTCTTGCCCTTTCTTGCTGTTCTACTCCAGAGTAAACAAACGTGTAACTGCGGTGGAGCTCCTTGCATCCTTTCCCCTTTGTTCTGGTGTCCGCTATTCCCATCAGTCCAATTTTCCTCTCCTTCATTGTTTCTTTAAGCTCTTCTTCTTTACTATTGAAACCACAGACGTTCATTGTGCCTATTTTTTGAATTGCTGATCTATCTCGTAGTCCATTAACATTGCCGGGTCGATAGCCTTTTGGGTCAGTCAGTTTATACTTCTTAGTTTTTCTACGAGCAGTATGAAGATCCCCTGCCTAGGCCAGTCGCATGTTTAGGACACTAACCTGACCACAGGGAGTCCATCCCCTATAATAATAATAATAATAATAATAATAATAACCTGCAGTCGCGGTAGAATAGTGGTTGGTGTAATGTCTTATTCAAACAGTTGTCTGGGTTCAATCCTCGGCAGGCTTCATTTTGTCAATAATACGGCTCTGGGCTCGACCCAACATCGTACAATCGGTACCGGGTAATATTTAGAATAGTCTGGAAAGGAAATGCGACAAAGAAGGAAACTGACCACCCTCACTTCCTTTTTATTCCTGTGCATTCACACTATCCATATGACCCCAAAGGGCCCTGATCACAATTGCTTTACCATGCACCAATACACCAGTGTGGTAGTGTAAGTGTAATATGTCAAGAATTAGGTATGAATGACTCCTGCTAGAGACAGGGAGAGAGAGGGAGATAGATAGATAGATAGATAGAGAGAGAGAGAGAGAGAGAGAGAGAGAGAGACAGAGAGAGAGAGAGAGAGAGAGAGAGAGAGAGAGAGAGAGAGAGAGAGAGAGATGACAAACACAGTATACATACCTCTTAACGAACTCAAACCCGCCCAACAGAAATCACAGCGGGGAGATGATTCGGGAAAAGTAATCCGTGGCCAAAGGCTTGCTAACGCGGTTCGTGATTCGGTTACCAGGCGTTCGAAACTCAGTCGCAATCGATTTGTGCAGTAGACCGTGTCGCGTTGTGTTATAACGTGTTGGTATGAAAGCATGTCTTTCAGAAAGCAATGGCAAACTACTGAAAGTGAAATCTTGCCTAGTACATCAACCGCAGCGAAAGTCCTGCAAGAAATATGCAACATAATAATAATAATAATAATAATAATAATAATAATAATAATAATAATAATAATAATACTACATTGCATTGGCATCTTGCTGTCTTGACAGACGATAGTTTGTTATACTGTGCTTCAAAAAAGTATAACTACAACAAATGACGGTGGCGAGTTTGACTAAGGCTGACTAACGCTGTAAATGTTCATTCACAGTGGATGCATGTGAACACATGGTCATTTCCACCATCATGCACCATCATACGTCTCGCATGCCTGGTGTGTGACTTACCTGCAATCATTTTCTCCTTTGTCTTTATCATATTTCTGATACTTGCCCTCCATGCAACACGTTCAGCGGCAAATTGCTCCCTAATGTGCATTATTATATTATGCATCAATCATGTCCCGCTTACAAACATTTTGTATCGTAGCCGACCCTGAATCTCTTACCCATCAGTAATTCACCAAAAAAAGATGTCCTTTCGTATTATACCATTATCCATCGTCCTAACCAGTCATATCCATCTAAGTCTACGAAGACTAAGCATGGAATATACTGTCACACAAATTTATCTTTCCAATACATCAGTATTTGTGATTTTGTTTTGGCACTTAATGCAAAGTATTCTTCGCCCACACCGCATATGAAAGCTGTTTGAACGTTTCTCATAGTGTGAGTAAGTTGACCAGCCTTCACTGCCATAAAGAAGAGTACTAAGGACATAGGCTTGATAGACAAGGGCTTTTGTTTTGGCAGTAAGCTACCTGTTCTCCCAGACTTTTGTTATTAACCTGTTCATTGTTGTATCCCAACCTGCACTGTTCGCGGCAACTGCACTAGCCAGACGACCTAATTCCTCAGGCTCAAAGACCCCACTGCCATACACCGCAAGGTATTATAGTGGCAGTAAATGACAGTTTAAAATACAGTTCATTGTTGTTGTTGCCTTACCATTCCTGATGTTGATTTCCTAATCTAGGGATAATTTGCTATTTACTTCTGATCGTAGATATGTAAAATGGTCTGCTATCTCCAGTTCCGACTCGTCAATAAAGATTGATAGTACTCTATGTGCACCTTGTGACATAATCTGTGTCTTCTTTTTGCTAATTGTAATTGCAGTAATCTACCTGTTCTCCCAAACTTTTGTTATTAACTTGTTTACTGTTGTATCCTAACTTGCACTGTTTGCGGCACCTGCACTAGCCAGCCGGCCTAATTCCCCAGGCTCAAAGACCCCTCTGCCATATACCGCAATGTATTATATTGGCAGTAAATGAGTTTTAAATGACCGTTGTTGTTGCCTTATCATTCCTGATGTTGATTTCCTTCTTCTTCTTCTTCTTTCGTTCGCCTGAAATATGTTTATAACTGCAATGCTGTCTCTTGTATGAATCTAACAGTCTTTTTTAGTTCACTCAGCGGTCCATAGAGTTTATCTTCCACAGTTGTCTCTCTAGGACAGAAGTTTCGCCTGGATATGTTGTAGGTTAGGCAATCCTGGAGTATGTGCTATATTGTCTGCGACGCCAAACCACATGTGCACATGGCTGAGTCACCAATCTTGAATTTTGTATACATGTGGTTGCGTAATTTATTGTGTCGTGTTCTGAGGTGCAGAATAATTATCTGTTCTGGTCTGTCCATAACGTGATAGTCGTCTTGAGTAGGGTTTGGTGGCCTTCTGACTGATTTGATAATTCTTTTCTTCTGGTGGATGTAATGGGCACATCAGGTTGTTCTTCTTTTGCACCTTCCTTAGCCAATCGATCAGCTCTGTCGTTTCCTGGGACTCCACCGTGGGATGGTATCCACTGTATGGTGACCTTACGCTGACTGCTAAGTTTAGAAAGTAGTGTCCTTAGAACTGGCAATTTACCAGACAGGAGCGCCTCTATTACGGATTTTGCATCTGTTAGTATCACCACAGGTTGTGTACCATGGCTGGTATTTTGTAGTTTCTCTGTGGCTATCTTGATTGCCTCAATTTCAGCATCAAAATTATGGCAGTACTTTTCTGTTGGAACTCTGGCCGTGTCTCTAGTATTATTTGGGTATTCTATGTACACTCCCGTTCCTCCATTTCGAACAGCATTTTGTGCTGACCCATCTGTGTAGACTCGGATCCAGAGATCCTATGGGTATTCGTCATCAAGGAAGCTGAGAGTGGCTGTTCTGCGCTGTACACTGTTCTGTTCTTCCTTTTCAAATATTCCTCTCACTTTTGTCTGGATTTGTAGCGATAGTCTTATGTTCATCTTTCCACGGGGTTCGCTCTAGAATAGTTGTCAGGGGGATACCAACTGTGGAAAGATGGATGGTTTCTCTGCAGAGTTGTTTGACTTGGTGGATGAAACTACTTCTTTTCAACTGCCCCATAGCTAAGTTTTCAAATCGGTTCCTCATAGGGTGGCCTGGCAAGCTGAGGAACATTTCTGCTTATATTAGTGTCTTTGTATCTCTGCGTTCTCTTAGAGCTTGTGTCCTCCCCATTTTGTCCATTGCTACTATAGGGGTTGATCTCATCCCTCCTGTGATGACTCTAAGAGCTTGATTTTGCACCTTGTCCAGCTCCTGCAATGTAGTTTTTGATGCTGAACACCACGCAGTTGACCCGTATTCCAAGTGTGGTGGTATGCTCTGTTGATAAACTTTGCTAAGTATTTTCCCACTGGCTCCCCAAGTGGTTCCAGTTAGCTTTCTCAGGATGGCTATTTTCCTTTTGGCTTTTGCTACTGCTTTTTTTATGTGTTTTCTCCATGTCAGCCTGTCGTCGAATGTTACACCAAGGTATGTTCGTCCTTTATCTTCTCTTAGGGTTGTTCCATTTATCTGAATTATCCCTGCCTTTTGTTTCGGAGAAATGGTAAATAGAGTGGTGCTGCACTTGTCAGTGTTTATGCTGACACACCATCTATCCGCCCATGCAACAAATGTTTCTACGGCTCTCTGTAACAATATGGTGGCCACTGATGCATGTTCATCTACGCTCCACAAAACCAGGTCATCAGCGTACATTGCCGCTTTAATTTCATACGGTAGATTAGCAACAAGATCATTGATGAAGATTAGAAAAAGTGTTCTAGACAGGACTCCGCCCTAGGGAACACCGTGACGCAATAGCACTTTCTTGCTCTTGAGACCGTCTATCTGTACTCGGGCTCTTCTGTTGTGCAAGTATGCTTTCACCCATTTGTACATTCTTCCATTGACTTTACAGTTTCTTAGTTTCTTCATCAGACCTTCTTTCCAGACTTTGTCAAAGGCTTTCTTCAGATCTATCCAACCCGCAAGTACCAGCTTCTTCTCTTGGAATGCATCCTCAACTTCTTGAGAGAGGTAGGTTGACTGATCTTCCGTAGAGTAGCACTGTTTAAAGGCAGCCTGTTGTGGCACAAGAATGTTTTCACTTTTAATGTACCACTGTAGTCTGTGAATGCTATCTTGTGCGAATGGGTCCGCAAAATGGTCAGCTGCTTGCTTTCCTGTTAAGATGTTTCCGTCTTTATGTAGTACAATTTTTGAGTTTCTCCCTTTGCCCTCATCGTTACGCTGTTTTATTAGCTTCCATAACTTCCTTGTGTCTCTTTCAAAGTTCAGTGACTGTTTTCTCCTGCCAGCTTTTTCGTCTAGCCTGCAGCTGGGCCCTTTGAAATTTGGTTTTTGCGTGCTGATATTTATTGAGGTATTCTTGGCTGGGATTGGCCTCTGCTTGCTTTCTACATACATCCACATCATTATGCAACTGTTCCAGTTCACTACTCCAGTAGGGTTTATAATGTTAACGGGCTCCTCTTGGTATTGTTTCTCGTGCTGCCTGTAGTATGCATTTCCCAAACTCTTTAACTACTTTATTTATGTCCTTCTCAGTGTTCAGGATTCTAACCAGTATGCTGGTGCGATACTTGCACATTGCCCAGTCTGTTTTCTTGTAGTTCCACCTCGAGAGGGTGCTGCTTTCACTTATAAGCTCATTTTCTACAGTTAGAGACTGGCCGATGGTCACTGCCACCAAGTTGTTTCCCAACAATTCGTCTAATGTTCCACTCCAGGTCTGGTGAATGAAACGCCAGGTCAGGTGTTGTTGTAGTGTGCCATGATCTCGCGTAGAAGGCATGTGGATCAGACGGCTTGTTAATCAGGATGAATCTATTCTCATCCTGCCAGTCTTCCAGTCTCTCTAATCTCTGGTCCATGTGATTATAGCCCCAGCTCTGCAAGTGGCTGTTGAATTCGCCACACACAATCACTTTTTCTTTTAATGGTAGTGTGTCCAGTGCCTGTGGGCGGTCATTTATACAGTAGTAATTGATCAGGTGAAGGTCTGTATTGTATATAATTAATTTCCTGATCTAGGGATAATTTGCTATTTACGTCTGATCCTAGATATGTAAAATGGTCTACTATCTCCAGTTCCGCGTCGTCAATAAAGATTGATGGTACTCTATGTGCACCTTGTGACATAATCTGTGTCTTCTTTTTGCTAATTGTTAAATCAAATTCAGAACAAGCATTGGAGAATGCAGATAGTAGACGTTGCAATTCTTCCCCAGAGTGCGTCGTAATTGCAGCACCATTTGCAAACAGCGACTCTCTGATAAGTACCCTCCTAATTTTTGTCTTGGACTTCAATCTCTGAACATTGTAGAGTCCGCCATCTGAACGTGAGTGAATGTATATACCACCATCCTGATCACGAAAGGCATATTTCAGTAGAAGTGAAAAGTATATTCCAAAGAGGGTGGGAGCTAGTACACAATCTTGCTTAACTCGACTCTTGATTTCAAAAACTATTTTAGTTGCACCATACAACTTGACTATACCCTTCATGCCTGTGAGGAACGATTCCATAATAGACAGAAGAGTTGGTGGACAGCCAATCTTCTTTAGTGCCTTAAACAGACCCTCACGACTGACCAAATCAACTGTCTTTGTTAGGTCGATGAAGGCAGTAAACAGTGGCTGATTCTGTCCACGGCATTTTTCATGCATTTGTCGCAGTGAGAATATTATATCAATGGTAGACCGGTTCTGTCGGAAGCCACACTGTGATTCGGGGTAGACTTGATCTCCCAGGATAAATATTTTCCCAACAATACACATAAGTACCCCTATAGTTGTTACAGTCGCTCCGATCGCCCTTGTTCTTGTACAATGTTACGATGCTTGAGTCTTTGAAATCCTGTGGGACTTTTCCTTCTCGACAGCATAGCTTTATTAGTTGGTGGATCTGTAGAGTGAGTGTGATTTGCCCACTCCTGATAACCTCTATTGGAATCCTATCCTTACGTGGAGCTTTGCCAGATGCAAGTTTATTTATAGCACACTTAACTTCTGTTATGGTGAGAAGTGTGTTCAGGTGGTCAAGAGTTGGCAGTCTCTATGGCGTTGAGGGCATAGTTTGGTCTCACTTGAATAAAGCCCCAAATAGTGCTTTACCCTTCTATCCCAGTGGTTCTCAACCGATGGGGAATTCCCCCCCCCCCCACTAGGGGGGGGGGATTTTAGGGTTTTGAAGGGAGGGGGGGGGGGGAATTAAGATTATTTCAAGATCGCGTTATTACAAGAACCGATTACTTGATATTGTTTTTCCCTTCATATTGTATCGTTCTGTACGTCTCAACCGTCTGAAATTCATATTATAACTTAAGTAGACCCGCAAATCACGTTTTTTGTTGATACTTAAAGCACTTATCAGGATCGTCGGTGTTGATAATATTAATCCTAGAGATAGATTTGTGTTTAGCTGTGTAGATTCTCTTTGGTCTCAGTCTAATCTTAGCAACAACCAAAGAATGATCCGTATCACAGTCAGCACTGTGGTAACTTCTAGTTAATGATGTTTGGTTCAGATGTCGTCTCCGTGTGATGATGAAGTCCAGCTGATGCCAATGGCCGGATCTTGGATGTTTCCATGTGACCTTAGGCAGCTCTTTGTTTAAAAAAAACGAGTTTGTAATACAGAGGTAATTTCTGGTGCAATGCTGCAACAGCCTTTGCCCATTTTCATTCATGCGACCGATGTTATATTTTCCAAGCCACACGGACCATGGACTTGAGTCCTTGTCCACACGAGCATTGAAATCACCGAGCATATAAATGTAGTCGGATTTTGGAACTGCCTTGATCACGGAGTCTAATGTCTTATAGTACAAATTCTTCACATTATTAGAGGAAGTGAGTGTCGGTGCATATGCAGTGATAATGGTGACAAAACCACAAGAGGTTGTCAAGCGCAGGGATAATAATTTTTCATTACCTACAGCTGGAATTTCAATCATTCCCAGTAGCGAATTCTTCACTGGAAATCCCACATCACGTTGCCTTTTTTTCTGCCTTCCCTCTACACTTCCAAAAACAGGTGTAATTGTTTTACCTGAGTGACACTTCCTCAACGAGGCGAGTCTCCTGCAGGCCATCAATATCAATGATAAGACGACTGAGGTCGGCATAAATCACAGCCGTTTTTCTTACGTCGTCGATATTCGTCAGGTCAGTGGAAAATACTGGACACATGGTTCTTACGTTCCAGGTTGCAAGCCGTAGCTTTAGGTTTCTATATTTGTTTTTAGTAGTACTGGTGCACTGGTTTTATAGCCTACTATTCAGATTTTCTTCTAGCCCCAAGCACCCATTGAAGCATGCAGGATGTGGCGGATCAGCACCCAATTGGCCGGGGGCTGTCTAGCTTGAGGTGGGCGGTAGCTGATCAGTGAAACCTGCAGGTGGCTCCCACCATCAAAGGCAACCCGTGGCGCTCTATGTCTACGCCAATTTACAAGGACTTATAACCCGTAAATGCTAATTCTCGCTTTGATTCCAAGACCGGTTAAGACCAGGGATGGAGTTATACCTCTCCATAGTACAAAGCCTGAACTAAGATATAGAGACCATGTGTTGCCCATGCAGCATGATCCCTTCCTCGGCCTGTATAGTTCACTCCACAGGAATGGTAACACCAATACATCTGGAACAAGACAAGCCGCTGAAGCTGCCGGATCAGCAAAGAAATGCTATGTGCGCCTGTAGGAGCTTCGATCCTAGACCAGCTGCCAACCAGGGCTTAAGGAATGGTTTGCCCTGCCATTACATTTTGTCTTTAGGTTGCATTTCCGCGCACTAGGATAAGGCGTGTTCGCTCCCAATTGCGCTCTTCCGCCCGAAGCCGTTGGCACAATGTGGGGTGTCGGGTTTGGTAACACCGCCCAAAATTCGGCGATAATAGAACACAGGTATAATAAAACAGACAGACAGACAGACAGACAGACAGACAGACAGACAGACAGACAGTCGGGAACGGGAACTTATATGACTACTTATATGAATTAAATGAGATGCTCCCCACCAGGAGTTGGGCGATGCCGGGCCGGGTCAGACAGACAGACAGATAGATAGTCGGAACGAGAACTTATATGACTACTTATATGAATTAAATGAGATGCTCCCCACCAGGAGTTGGGCGATGCCGGGCCGGGTCAGACAGACAGACAGACATACAGACAGACAGACAGACAGACAGACAGATAGACAGACAGACAGACAGATAGTCGGTAACGGGAACGAGAACTTATATGACTACTTATATGAATTAAATGAGATGCTCCCCACCAGGGTCTGGGCGAAGCCGGGCCGGGTCAGCTAGTAACCTATAAATAATTAATAATTACTTATTGTGATAGGCTGCTGTAAACAATATATATATATATGCGGCCCGCCAATAGCTTTACATTTGTCAATGCGACCCTCCGCACGAAAATTTGTCCCACCCCTGGTCTGAGAGATCCCCAACTAAGGGGCAGAGTGTAAAGGCGAGGGAGTCGACTGCATTGCACCGGGTTTCATGGTAAATGGCTTGGTCTCTTTCCACAGAGCGGCTTGCAGAAAACGTTCCACAGAGCACGAACACTATAGCATCATCGACGACCCCCAGGAGTCTTTGACACTTGGCCACTTAGATTTCCCTATAGGTTATTTGGGAACGAAGACTCTAGAAATACCCCTTGACCATTTAGCACAATTTCTCTTCATAAGAGTTGTTGAGTTGAGTTAAGAACCGACATCACTGCACTCAGGACATTCCCATACGTGCTCCGTCCTCTCGTTCAACAGCTAGCGAAGAGTCATAATACTAATAGTTCCCACCGCTATCTGATAAACAGTTCTTTTGGTCTTTCCTCTCAGTTTTGAGATTCTTCCACAACCCCTGCCGATCCCCCGCAATCTCTTTCTTTCCACATAAGGGTTCTCAATCTGTTCCTCCGCCTTCACCACCTGGTCCCTTCTCCACCTGGACCCACAAGCGCACGACCACCTCCCCCTTGTCTATAGGCAAACTGCTACCAAGAGGTGCATTCCCTGCTAGCCTATCAGCCTGTTCATTCCCCTAGTACCCCCGCTTGGCCAGGGTAAAATATTCATATAATTATCACAATCTGTGACCTCTGAAGCGACGAGAGCCATTCCACAGGAAACATTCCTTTCTCCACTTTACTAAGCATACTCTTTGAATCCGTAATAAATACGACGTGTGTTGCAGTGGTCTCCTCTAGCCACCGGAATGCCGGTGTTACTGCCTCCACCTCCTTTCTCATGCTGGAGATCGTAGTCTCATATGCCAGACTCTCCTTTTTTCAAAACTCGTCCATAAGCCTTTTGCAATAAAGCCCCAGCCACTACTTCTGTTTCTTACCACTGACCCATCGGTGTAGATGACTATGTCACCTTGATATATGTTGCTCTGGATCAGCTGTTGCACTTCAAACTCAGTGCGGCCCGATGCCCATTCTCTGCACTCACGACCCTTTGTTATTAGTACATTGTGCCAGTCCGTGATGTCTTCCGGACCTTCAACCCACTCTCTTTCACGATTGATGGTCTCTAGATCACACACCTGACGTATAAAAAGTTCCGCCTGTGCCATCCAGGACTTGCCTCGTCTTAGTCTATGACCCTTGACCATATCCGTTGCTACATGCTGCCAGTGATCCCTATCTGCGGCAACTCTCAGGTACCATTTGGCCTGAAGGATCCTATGCCTATACGTCATTGTTGGTAGCGCCAGGATATGCCTCATGCATATAATTCTTCATAAGAACAACAACCCAAAAGGAATATCAATAGCCGGTACAGTTTGCTTGTAATCACATTGAAGATGATCTTACCGTTAAATAGATTCCTGTCAAGTTTAGCATGTACTCATTAATCTGCTTCATATAATATTTTGCATCTGTTGTTTAAAATAGTGGTAACGTATACAATATTAATAATACACGACTAAATCAGTAAAACAAATAGCAATGAATATGGAGACACATGTGCATCTCATTATGAAAGACCAACACTTTCACAATCATCCCCGAAGTACACGGTTACGTGTTACCTTGGTTTATCCACAGATAAGATGCGTGTGGTTTGCTACTACGAACGTTGGGCCTATTACAGGAGAGAGGCAGGACAATTTGTGCCAGAAGATATCAACCCAAATCTCTGCACCCACATTGTATATGCCCATGCCTTTCTTAAGGGTTACAACATTATTCGAAATAACTCCATGGAAACACAAGAGCCATGGCGAGATGGATTGTAAGTAGGCATGTTTTTCCATGTTAATAATTATTTTCAGTAAATTAGTTTCCTTAAGTTTGCATTTCTTATTACATCCTTTAGTTAAAATTATCTCTTATAAGTACCACCACAACGTATAATCACTGTTACCCCGTATTGTTCAGATGTCATGTATTTTTACAATGAATGTGCATAGGTCTACTTATTACTTATGTTTAGAATTATATCGTATAATTTACAATTGCATTTCACATATCACAGTCCTTGGTGATTGGGAACAACTCTCTGTTGATATTCCGCCATGCCACCGCCTCAGACAACGAAGGATCATTTCTCTCGTTCTGTTTCTGCCTCTTCTCCCTCTGATCTCTCCATTCAACACGATGCCTCTTTTCTCTTTTCATGTCAAAAGATCACTGGTTGTCTCTTTCTCATATATGTATATAATGTTCTACTTTCGCGAGGCTTTTCCGGGCAATCGTTGTTAGTTACTCTGGCAGTCTAAGCATTCGCAACATTTGCTGCTTCACTGCTCTTTTTGTTTCTTCCACTTTCCATGTTTAACTGCCGTACAAATAAAATCATGTTATTTATAACATATCAGTACTGTCAGTTTTTATTTTCTGTGCTGCATCTTTTGTTTGACCTATTCTGCTAATAATATTTGTACGAATCGTCCGTCCCAATGTGTCAACTTTGTTAAGCCATTTCACTTCCATTGTTATACCACATGTTACCGATTGGTTCTGCGATGATACTATTGTTCAAAACAATGTATTCCATTACGAACTTAAACACCTAAGCCACAAACGATTTATTGCCTTGGCATATTTCACTTCATCTCGTTAGGTGCATACTGTAGAGTTATATATCATATGAAGTGAATAAGTGAATTATACTTTAAATGAGAAACATAGTCACTGATATTGTTTTATGTGGAGCAATTGTTTTCTCCGGGCTAATCGTAATATTTAAGCGAAGACTTTTTGTCTTCACAAATTTAATTACGAACTCTTCGGTATATTTGAACAATCTTTTATTGTTCGTCGAATACATTGCACGAAACTCATTTTCTTTATGGTCACAGTTTAGCAGCAGTTTAGAGATGGCCAAACTGGGAGTTGTATAGCCTGTAGATTGCACTGAGATTCCACACGCCAGGTTAACTCGTTCATCTACCCATACTGTGTGTATCCACTTGTCGTTACATTGCCACTTATCGTAGATGGGGTGTCCTAGGGTACCACGGCAGCATATTGGTGGAGAAAGCAGAACCAGGCAGCAAAAGTCAACGGTCAAGCCTTTACAGTATAACAGTACAAGGCAAGATGTGGTGAGCAAAATAAAGCGCGGAAAGCGCAGGAAGCTTCAGGACAGGAATAAAATCTGGGAGCACCCACCTTGGTGGAATTTTGAGTTGGAAAAGGCCTGGGTGGATAAGCGTAGTCCTGTAAGGAAATGGCAAAACGCAAGAAGAACAGAGTTGTCCATCCTAGTCCTTGCGTGTACTTAGAAAGAGAGATGCACCCACAAGTAAGCAATTTAAAAATACTGGTTAAGGTGGTTAAACGTGAAAACTGTGAAGAGGTATGTAAAGAGTATGCACGACAAGTCGTTGAAATTGTTCTGGTGACTACATAAAATCATGAGTGGGGTGGTCAAGAATAACAGTATTCCTGACTTCCAAGGTGCTGACCTCATCTGACAGAGGACTGACGAGAACAAGGGCAAAGCCCTCTTCGAACGCTATCTAGAGCAGAGCAACCAGACATACATGAGAGGCCGAAATCTTGCTTAGGAGGTTACCTCAGATAGGTTTAAGGCCCAGAATATTTCGGATGAAGACACAGTGACAGTGTTAGAAATCAAGGCTATACCGACAATGAGCTAGAGAAACTAGCAGACATGTACAACAACAGTATAGGGAGTGCTAGCATCAAGGAGGAATGGTTACACAGCTATCTGATTCCCTTGCCAAAGCCTGACAAAGACCACAAAAAAATTCAGGGATATCGAATTATAACCATGCAGAATACAATAGGCAAGCTGCTGGAGAAGGTAATTGCCAGGAAAATATCAAGCCAACTAGAGAGGCAAGGTGTTTTCCCACCTACCATGGGTGGGTACCGTCCAAAAAGAGAAACCTGGACCAATGCAGCAGTCTTTGCCCACGATGTCTATGAAGGTTTCCACTCAGGCACTGAAACCGTTGCTGCAGCGATTGATCTTGAGGACGCATACAACAGAGTACCACTGGATTTTTTAATGTTTCAGCTTCTTGAACTAAACGTAAGTCCATTCCTCCTTAGTTAGATCGCTGCAGCTCTCTTCCAACGGAAAGTAGTTTTTAGATGTGGCAGTTGGACTTCGGAACCAACAACAATATATCCTGGCCTACCACAGGGATCACCATTATCTCCGGTACTGTTCAACGCCTACACAGTGAGAATCACCAGTGAGCAGATCACTGGACCTGGCAGGACATTGTCATATGCCGATGATGTTTTAGTGTATCGTCAGGGTAAGGATAGAGAGGAGGTTGCTGTGGAACTACAAACCGAACTCAATCGCATAAGTACTTGGTGTGATGAAGCTGGGGCAATGGTCAACCCAACAAAGGCAACAGTGACTTGGTTCTCGTTGAATAATCATATTGTCAACAATCCAACACCAACTGTAATGCTGTGTTCAGAGACGGTGGAAAGAACGCAGGCAATGAATTACCTGGGGATACGGTTTGATCGAAGCCTTGCTTATAATGTGCACATAGACCAGGTGATAACAAAGGCCAAGCGGGGTTTGGCAGCGATGCGGGTGATGGCGGCAGCAAACTGTGAGCAGCGCCATCTATGTCTTCTGTACGAGGAGCTGGTCATGTCTGTTTTGGAGTATGCAATGGCAATCCTGACTGTCAGCCATAAGCAGATAGAAAGGATGGAAAGGATACAGAATGAAGCTATGCACATTATTCTTGGATGTACAAGAGATACAGCATGCAGGGCGATGCGCTACCTTCTTGATTTTCCAACCATTGAAGAGAGAATGCAAGTTTGCAGGGCACGCGCCTACCTCAGAATTAACGCAAACACACAGCATCCACTGCATAGTGAAATTAGGAAGGTGAAGGGCAGCAGGTTAAAAAGAGGACGGTCGTGGATGGGTCAAGCCGAGGACATTCTTCAACAGGTGTGTTCACTTGAGGACTTAGAACCTGGCGAGGAGTGGGTGCAAGTGCCAACAGACTTCTGCACATCCTTTTCAGTTTGCATCCAACTGGATAGAAAATGCAGACAAGAAAATCCGGCTGCTGTTGAGGCTGAAGTACAAGCGTTGATTTTCGAGAATTCGCTAGACGGTGACGCGGTCATCTACACAGATGGGTCGGTCGTCCGACATGTGAGAAGCTCATGGGCCTTTACAGCTCGGGCCGGAGGGAGAATTGTGAAGGAGGACTCTGGTGCTTTCACTGAAACCACAAGTAGCCTGACCATGGAAGTCATGGCAGTAAGTAAAGCAATAACATGGCTCGAGACACAGACATTCACTAGGACTTTTTTCCTTAGCGACTCAATGAACATGATCAAGAGGATCGAGGAGGGGTCGATCCGAAGAGAATGGTTGCTGCCTCTGAAGCGGTCTCGGCTGGCAAAGATTAGTTTCATCTTCGTGCCAGGGCATGCGGGAGTACAAGGAAATGAGCGGGCTGACAAGCTCGCAGGTGAGGCTACTGTTGAAGGCGGACGCGCCGTGGACCAGGCTGACATTCTGAATGCTCTACGAGAAGTGAGACTTTTGCAAGAACCAAGTGATGACTGTGAATCTACAACAATGGCCAGACTGCGAGAGCAGCAAATTAAAAGAGGGGTGGCCAAACAAGAACACTACGCAGGAAGCCAAAGAAGATTGATAAACCAACACAGAACTGGCGTCGTTAGCCGCTACACGCTGCGGGATTTGCTGAGGAGGGGATCCGAGCACTTATGGACTGAATGGTCCGATGTGCAACGAGGATGATCTGTCGACTAACTAACTAACTAACTAACTAAGGCTGTATTTCGACGATCAAAAAACAGCGCTCCAGGGCCAAATAGCATAATGAATGACGACATCAATATGTGTACCGACAACGAGCTAGAGGAACTAGCAGACATGTATGACAACAGTACAGAGAGTGCTAGCGTCGAGGAGGAATGGTTACACAACTATCTCATTCCCTTGACGAAGCCTGGCACAGACCACACACAAATTCAGGGATATCGAGTAGCAGCCATGCAGAATACAATAGGAAAGCTGCTAGCGAAGTCAATTGCCAGAAAAAATTCAAGTCAGCTAGAGAGGCAATTTTTTTCCCCCACCTACCATGGGAGGTATAACAGTGTAACTGTTATAGTGATTATGCGGTCGGGGTTCAAAAATAAAGCATGACCAGGTCTGGAATTAGATACAATAAATAATTCTTGTGCAATGTAAAATTTAGTAAGCAGTGCACGGTTAAGTACCGTCGCTTGATGATGCGATGGCAATGTAGTAGGTTGACAACAAGATACCTACAACACACAAGCCAACTATCAGTCTTGAAGGCAAGTCGTGCTTCTGATATTGGGACTGGTACCATCATGAATGCAGAATGAGTTATTAGGAAAAGGAGGTTGATAAAGCGGGATTCATCTAAATAATAGATAAATTAAGGAAAGATATGGAATAAAACCGGTGTAACATCTGTAACGAACATTTTTATATTGCAACAAAGAGTTATGCTGGACACTTATAACTTTTGTATCTACAACATGTCGACCCCTAACCGTCCTATGTGAGACATGAATAAAGGAACTATGAAAACCGAACTTCTGGAGCAGCCTTGCTTTGTATCTACGTTATTGCTACGTTCCTGGGAAGTTGGAAATTTGTATTCGCATCTTTTTATGTTGATGTCATGGATCCACCAGTCGTGACCACCCGATCCTTGACGATGGGATTTGCTTTGAAAAACCACTACACGGCGGCCATGGGTCCCTCTGATGCGGTTGGCCACGATGGGTGGTGACACTGCTACAGAGGGTACCTTCCAAAAAGAGAAACTTGGACCAATGCAGCAGTTTATGTCCATGATTGTAACAAGACCCCCGGGGCTTGGACAGGTATGTTACTATAGTTAATATCCCCAGCCTTTGCTCCGGCCACCCCAATAAGACTTTACATCTACAAGGCCCCACACAAGCCGGGACAGCTAACCTTCCCCTCCCCACTTATGGATTCCTACCCACAGGGGGTTCGGACAAGAAAACAGTCATACTAATACTCAAAGCCATGGCTAACAAAGCAAAATTTAATTTCTAAATACGTCAACTGTAACTCAGAGAAGGATGGCTGAAAGCCTGGATAGAAGACACTATGTACACGAGAAGATCTACTGATGATCAGTCTTCATCATGGAGCATGCGACTTCAGTTCGTGATGTTGTTCTTTCGTGGTTACGACTCACCCAAGGAACCTCCAGTGTAAAGGAACTCCAAGGCGTAAACCCTTTCCAAAGTTCTCTCCTCCCACTGTGAGCAAGATCTTGGACTGGACAGGCATAGGACTAATGCCCGACAGACACTTCACCGAAGGTCGAGGATCCTCCCTCGATGACGTAATATATCACAAGTTCCACTCCGCTGATGACGTCTGGGCCGACTCTAGAATCCTAGATGTCCCCAACTGAAGAAAAGTACTGTAGCACAATACACTAATGTATAAGAGCCTGGTTGCTCTCCTGTCTCTCAAGTTAATGTGAAACACTTATCAGCAACCTATAACTGGAGCGCTGGCTCACAAAGTCACAATTGCATGATTCAACTGGTGAAGGTAAGAACTCAACATTTTCACATGTTACTATGAATGTAAGAACTCCACATATTCACATGTCACTATCCAGTTCGGTAGGTATCAACAACCTTCACAACCTACAATGTCTTTGTCCACCTACACCTAAGAATGGGGTAGATCCCTACCATAACAAGAATGTCACTCCGGTGTTCATACAACTAGTCAATCACTGTTTTAGGTCCCGTGACCAAGTTTCGGCTTCAATAAGGTTCACAACTGTAGATTCACACCATAGTAACCATGAAGTTATACAATGTGTCCTATGACGACCCAGCCGGGCCGGAAGCTTAGTAAACAGTCCATTGTGACTGGTAAACAGAGATCACTCATCTCAACACAACTGAAATTCATTGCCTTGAAATTACCAAGGTCCTCCCTGAGTTAGAACTGTACCAGTACCTTACTGGCTGGAATCAATAGACGCCTCAGTCTTAGACCCTACCTAGATCTGATGACAATCGTGGTACTCGTTGCGGCGTAGACCTACCGAGCTATTCTCAACTCAGTTCTTTCAAGTGTTGACTTTGGCAGATTCAGATGACCTCTTCCAGTAATGCCTTAAACATCATCTTGATTGGCACTGGAACGAGCAGGTCCCGTTGAGTGCATGGTCCAACTCATGAATCTCCATCGTATATATATCTATAACAGATCCTTATATACTTGATCACCACATTCCTTGACTGCAGATGTCCCGCTTGGCTGACGGATGTAAAGACATCAATGTCTAGCAGTCTGTGAATCGCGACTGTCTTTGACGATATTTGAACGGCGACTCCGGTCCGATAGCCAAGTGCGCGCTCACAATTACCTCGTCTGGCCTAGAAAGTCCCATGGGCCACGGAGAGATTCAAACCCCCGTGAGCCCCGACCAATTGTGGGTCCATCGTTGCAACAAACAGCACGTACGCACTTTGCCGAGGATATTCTAGCATCTTCCAGAAATCACCCGAAATGTGACGTCACGGACTACTTTAACTGGGGATTTCCCTAGTTATAGTCACAATTTCCAAGGGAGACCAACCCGTCGTATTCCGACCAAAGGGAAATAATGCAGAGGACAGACTGAATCTAGTCGTTTCGTCACAATGATGTCTTTGAAGGTTTCCACAAAGGCATCGAAACATTTGCTGCAGCGATTGATTTTGAGGACGCGTGCATCAGAGTACCATTTAGTTTATTAATGCTTCAGCTTCTTAAACTCGAGATAAGTTCTTTCCTCCTTAGTTGGATCGCTTCCACCCTCTACCAACGGAAAGTAATGTAACAGAGCACCATCTCTGTTAGTAGCTTTGGAGGTGGTGTGCAAAGACTAGGCACGGTTGAGCATCCCGTATAAAGGTAACTAGGGACGCTCAAGCCGTGACGCCGGGGGTTAGAGAAGTTAGTTACTGGCTGGACCTTGAATTGACAACATCTTTTGGTAATAACAGAAAACCTCTTGTATGCTGTTTTATATATTCCGATGAATTCAGTCAAATAAAACCTATGGAAACTACAACAAGGACTTCGTTTACATCTACCATATAACTGTTACTCTGTTATAAGAGTAAATTTGGTGCCGTGACCAGGTTACTGACATTCCTCAGTTTCCAATGCAGAAAGTGAGCTTAGACATATCAGGTCCTCACCCTAGAACACTATCGGGGAATGTATATCTACTTCATATCGTGGATTGCTATAGTCTTTGGCCGGAAGTCTATGCGATTCCGGATAAGAGCGCAGATACATTCATTAATATTTTTCTACAGGAGTATATACCAAGATTTAGTTGCCCACAGATCGTACTCACAGATAATGGTAAGGAGTTTGTGAACAAGAAGTTCGAGAAGTTATTACAGGATTTGAATAATGGCCATATAAAAACTTCATTTTATAGACCTTCTTCAAATGCGAAGAATGAGAGACAACATCGGACATTGTATAACATAATAGCAAAAATTGTGGAAGAACATGAAAAAGATTGGGACCTTTTCTTAGGATCTGCATTAAGCGCGATACGCACAAATCAAAATGAGGGGACATGTTTCTCACCATTTTACTTATTACACGGAAGAGAGCCTATACTCCCAATTGACAATCTGTTAAAACCAAGACGTAAATATATGGGGGAGGATTTTCAGGAAGTTATTATACAAGAAATGCACAAAGCGCATGTAAGGTTAAGAAACAATATAATTAAAGCCAGAGAAAGACATAAAAGTACGCAAACAAAAATACACAACTACAGGAATATAAAGTAGGTGATAGAGTTTATTATAAGAAGCATAGAAGAAACACCAAATTTGATGCTCATTGGATTCCAGGTTATTATATTTTAGAAAAGTTAGGTACTGTATCATACAGTATAAAGAACCAAATCACAGGACATGTAGCACGGGCACACGTGGAACATTTAAGAAGAGATAATGAAGATAAGAGAGACAATAACAATAATAATAATTATTATTATTCAGACGGGTTATACTCAGATGGACAACTCGTCAGAAGAGTTAAATATACAATACCCCCAGATTTTGGAAAAGATCCGGTACAAAGTCAATTAATAACAACACCAGTTTACGATGATACTTATGAACAGGCAGAAACAATACCGAAAACTTTGATGAAGGAAGAAGGGAATACGTATGATGGTTATGATAGTGTTGAATCTATGGAGGAAGAGGTAACCGCTCCATTTAAAAATACCAGACAAGCAGTGAAAAGGAGAATAGAGAGACAGAGAAATAGGGAAGTTAAAAGACAGAGGAGAATTAGAGAAAATTCATCAAGCGACGAAGATATGAAACTACTCGAAAAATCGTTAAGAAACTATGATAGACAGATTAGATTTGATATAGAAAGAAAAAAAAAATTAGCGGCTGCTAGCAACAGACATACAGATGAAGAAGAAGGAATGGATGAAAATTCGGAATCTAATAGAGATAGTAGCATGAAGGAAAATATTTCTCTACGAGAAGATGAAGACATTGATGTGGAGATGGCACTTATACAGAAAAATTTAGAATTACTGAAGAAATGGAGATATAGTAATTATATTGATAGAAAATGCTGCAGGTAGCAGGATGAAAATGTTGTGGTTTAAAGAGAATATTGGTAATGATGAAAAACCGTGGCTGTGAATTACAGATGAATTATAGAAACAGATTGGCAAATAGCTTGATTAATAGTTGTGGTGAGTGTCTTGAGGAGTAGACATGATGTTGTATATTTTGGTAATAAGTTAGGTAATATGGATGTAAATTCTCGTGTGGTCTTGAAGATGTATTATTATTGCCGTTTAATTTTGAGATTTGATTTGTTGAGTTTTCTTAATAGATAAATAATTTATTATTAGTCCATAAAAGTGACTAATAATGGATAGGATATATTTAAAAATGGATTCTTTTGTTTCATCATGTATGTCATATTATTTTGAATAATGTCTTTCTTTGAATTGGTTGATTACCTTTATTTGATATGAGGGGAATGAAAATTGTTTTCAAACCGTGGGGGGGGGGGGGGGGGGGGGGGGGTATGATATCCTGTTTTGACTTCGTTTTTGTTGGCTCATGAATTATGAGTTTAGTTGAATTGTCTTGCATATTGAATAGTATTTACTCTTGTTTACAAATAAGTTGAAAATTGTTAAAAATTTTGTTCACAAGCACTTATAGTTTTGTTTAGAATAAAGAGTAATAAGGCGGGGCCTTATTTAAAACCTTTCGTTCAGAAAATAGTTAACAAACAATTCTAGAATATCAAGAGAGACACATTCTCCTTGTGAGTAATAAGTTGTAGAAAACATGAGTACCAAAAACTTTGGTCTTGTGCTAGTATGGAGTCAGCGTTAATAGAGGAGGTTAATTACATAGTGTTTGGAAACATTTGCCATGCTTGGATGACGGGGTTTTATGATGGATCCTAGTAGAAATATATGGTTCTAGGGAGTTGAAATAGGAGCTGCATTAAGTCAGCATTGATTAAAAATATATGGATTAGATGCCATATTATATTAAGGAAGAAGAAATTAACGTGACTAACGTCTATAGCTGGTATAAAAAGAGGCTGTGATAGTTAGCATCAAGGTAAATATAAGGAGCTAGTTAATGGAGAATGGATATTAATGGGGCTGTAGATAGCAGTACATATGGTTTAGTACAAAGTTAGATACGCCTATGAACAAGGATGCTTATAATGGGATGTGAGGGGGTAAATATAGGAGCTGTGATAAACAGCGTTAATTGGTTTAAAGTATGTTCATAAGAAATGAACATTGTCAGTATTATTTTTATGGTTTCATGATTGAACATAAGCCATGTGAAATATAGTCATTAATGGGTGTGGATGGCAGCACAAATATTAATATTGAGTATATAAGGAAGAAATTTTGGATCGACTTAATTTATAACAAACAGAAGTATATGTTCATGGATCATAAGATGTGTTTTTAAAACTTTATTTATAAAGTTTTTGTGTTTGCAAGGGAGGTAAATGTGATTGCTTTTTGACTACTTCTTTATATCTTTATAACTGGGTGCGCACCCCATCTTTTCTGTCTATCCTGTGTTGTTTTGTTGATGTTGAGAGAAAATGAGAAGTTACATAACGCATGATAAGTTTCAAATTATATACCAACGATTTTGATGAACAAATGTATATATGAAATGAAATATCTTTATGAACTGTTTTTTTTTTTTTGAAAATGAAACCTTGTAGGCTAATATACGGAAACGAAGAAGAAGTATCACTTCACGAAGATCTAGAACATAGCGATTAGCTATAAGAGATAAGTGGAGAATTGGAATCCAAAGAGTAGAAATAAAGTTCATTGGTTAAGAGGGGGTTAGATTAAGATGGATTGGAGAAATAATATTGGGGTTAAGGTTTTAGTGAGGGAAAGAATAAGTAGAATAAGTAGATTAGGGATTAAGACTTTTCAGGAAAAGTCTTCTTAAAGAAAGCGAGGAATGTAACAGAGCACCATCTCTGTTAGTAGCTTTGGAGGTGGTGTGCAAAGACTAGGCACGGTTGAGCATCCCGTATAAAGGTAACTAGGGACGCTCAAGCCGTGACGCGGGGGGTTAGAGAAGTTAGTTACTAGCTGGACCTTGAATTGACAACATCTTTTGGTAATAACAGAAAACCTCTTGTATGCTGTTTTATATATTCCGATGTATTCAGTCAAATAAAACCTATGGAAACTACAACAAGGACTTCGTTTACATCTACCATATAACTGTTACCCTGTTATAGTAGATTTAAAATGTGACAAAATATCCTGGCCTACCACAGGGATCCCCATTATCTCCGGTGCTGTTCAAAGCCTACCCTGTGAGAATCACCAGCGAGAAAATCAAAGGAACGGGAAGGACATTGTCGTATGTAGACGATGTTTTAGTCTATCGTCAGGGTAAGGATAGAGATCAGGTTGCTGTGGAACTACAGACCGAACTCAGTCGCATAAGCAAAGGTCAACCCAACAAAGGCAACAATGATATGGCTCTCTTTGAATAACCAATTTTGTCAACACTTTAACGTCAACTGGGTTCAGGGCCTGTTGAAAGAACGCATTCATTGAATTACCAGGGATACCTTTTTGATTGAAGCCTCGCTTATACCGAGCACGTATACCAGATGATAACAAAGGTAAAGCGGGGTTTTGCTGCGACGCGGGTGATTGCAGTGGCAACCTGCGAGCAGGGCCATATAGGTCTTCTTGACGAGGGTCTGGTCCTTTCTGTTTTGTAGTATGCGATGGCGAACCTGACTCTCAGCCATAGCAGATAGAAAGGACACATAAAGAAGCTATGAGCATTATTCTCGGATGTACAAGAGATACATCATACATGGCGATGCGCTACCTTCTTGACTTTCCAACCATGAGGGACAGGACACATAAAGAAGCTATGAGCATTATTCTCGGATGTACAAGTGTTACATCATACATGGCGATGCGCTACCTTCTTGATTTTCCAACAATTAGGGATAGAATACAATTGTGTCGAGCACGCTTGCATATCACGGAGTCAGCGCAAACACACAACATCCACTGCATAGCGAGTGTGAGAAGTTAAAGGGCAGCAGATTAAAAAGAGGAAAGTCAGGGATGGGTCAAGCCGAAGACATTCTTCAGCAGGTGTGTTATGTGAGGACTTGGAACCTGGCGAGGAGTTTTACATCTGCCAACATGGTTCTGCACATACTTTCCAGTGTGCATCCAACTAGACCGGAAATTCAGACAAGAAACTCTAGCTGCTGTGAAGGCGGAAGTACAGGCACTGATCTTCAAGAATTCTTTAGAGGATGATGCTGTCATTTGCACAGATGGGTCGGTCGTTCGAGGATTAAGAAGTGCATGGGTCTTTACGGCACAGGCCGGAGAGAATATTGTGAATGACGAGTCTGGCGCTTTTGCTCTGACCACAAGTAGCCTGACTATAGAAGTCATGGCAGTAAGTAAACAAATAACATGGTTCGAGACACAGACATTCACTAGGGCTTGTTTCCTTAGCGACTCAATGAGAATGCTCAATCAGATATAGATGGGTGGATCCGAAGAGAGTGGTTGCTGTCTCTGGAGCTGTCTCGGTTGGCAAAGATTAGTTTCATCTTCGTGCCCGGGCATGCGGGTTTACAATGGAATGAGCAGTGCCACGATGTGAAGTTATCGAGGCTATTGATGCGTCTAGAGTTTGGCATAATATGAATAATAATATGAATACCTTCGAGTTCTCCTTGTTTAACTAAAGATCAAAACAGCCACTGGAACAAAACTCCACAACGACTTTCCTCTCGCAAATTGACTTTAATATGTCGACTCAATTACTCAATCTTTCCACAGGAACGTAATATACCTGACATTTGATATACACACTGCTAAACACAAAGAGCGGCATAACGGACTGTTAGCCATGCTCCAGAAGACATGCTGCGTCCGTACTGGACGGCAGCCCAAGTCTAACTCCCTTAGTGACGTTTTCCGTGACGCTTCCCTAGTTTCCCTGCGCACTCTATAATTGTACCATTCGGTGCATCTTTTAGGGAAGCTCCCTTCAGCCTTTCTCAGCCTGCTATGTGTCAGTGACTGATATGTGGCAAGCAGTCTGACAGGCTTGCAGGTAGGGCTACTGTGGAAGGCGGACGAGCCACGGGCCAAGCAAACATTTTGAATTCTCTACGAGAAGTAAGTCGATTACGAGAACCAAGCGATGACTATGAATTTACAACCATGGTTAGGTTGCGAGAATAGCATGTTAAAAGAGATTCGGCCAAACAAGAACACTGTGCAGGAAGCCAAAGAAGAGTAATAAACCAACACAGAACTGGTGTCGTGAGCCGCTACACACTGCAGTATTTGCTGAGGAGGGGATCCGAGAACTAATGGACTGAATGGTTCGATGTGCAATGAGGATGATCTGTCGAATAACTAGCTAACTGACTACCACTTATCGTTACTTATAGCACGTATTATTGCGAATCTAAGCTGCGGAAAAAACCATTTCAAAAATAAAGATAATGGGACGCAAGAAATGGATTTCAGAAGACATCTTAAAACTATTGAAAATAAGAAGAAATAATTAAAATAACCCTGAAAATATGAAGAGATTCACTGGAAAATTAGGAATATGCTTAAAAACATCTGATGGCTGTGGAAATGTGGTTTCTGAGGAACATGAAAAGAATACCATGACCAAGTCTTACAAGAAACCTATGAACATCGTAAACTGATTAGAGAAATTAGACGTAGACAGTCAACATGCTTTGGTCACTTTATGAGAAGAAATAAGTTGGAGAACTTGTTGACAACTGACAATATTGAGGGGAAAAGAGCAAGAGGAAGGCAGAGAAATAAATACTTGGATTGCGTAACCACGTGCCACGACTCTGGTGATCGAATGAGATGGGGAGACATGACCGCCCACGCTTACCGGCATAGCACATGATGATGGTAAATGTGTGTTTATTGATACAATTTGATAAGCGTTGCGTACGAACTACTACCTGAACCCAAACATATGCAATGCTGATTTAATGCGTCTGCTGACAAGAACAAAATATCACTGTAAACGGACACAATGTGTGGAACGTCTTTATCAGAACACAAGAAGAAGAAGAAGAAGAAGAAGAAGAAGAAGAAGAAGAAGAAGAAGAAGAAGAAGAAGAAGAAGAAGAAGAAGAAGAAGAAGAAGAAGAAGAAGAAGAAGAAGAAGAACAACAACAACAACAACAACAACAACAACAACAACAACATCAACAACAACAACAATAGCAACAATAGCAACAATAACAAGGACACCAAGAACAGCAACAATAACAACAGCAGCTTGCGTTATTTAATACTTACTAGGAGCGTTATAATTCAACATAATATCCATACACTTGTACAGCTTCATGTCATCGCAAAACAAGTGTGCATATGTGTTGCCCGTTCCAGATTTTGTCTTGATTATGCAGCTATTTCTTCGCTGCATGTATCACTCCTCCTTTATCTTCAAGCCTTGTTTCACGGAGTGCATCTTTAAGTGGACCAAACTGATGAAAATCAGAGGATGCCAAATCGGGACCATAGAGTGGTCGGGGTTGTAGAGTCCAACCCAATTTGGTAAATGATTTATGTGTTGCCAGACTTTTGTCAGTGGGTGTATTGTCTGAAGTGGAAGCAGATCTGTTGGATTCTTGTGCTGTCGAATTCTGCGAAAAAGCTGATTGAGTTTTTTTTTTTTCAATGTCTTAATGTAAGCTTGCGAATTTATTGTCTCCTCTCTTGGCATTATATCCACAAGAATCACACTTTCAATGGCCCAAAAATACAGTGATCACGACCTTACTAGCTGAAGGACTAGTCTTGAATTTCTTTCGTTTCGTGATTACAGTGAATGCCACTCCATTGACTGACTTTTTGTCTCAGGTTCAAAGTTGTGTGTCCAGGTTTCGTCACCTGTAACGATCTTAGCCAAACTGTTCCGTCCATTGCAATTCTTCAACAATTCAGATGAAATTGCTTTCATTTGCAGTTGGTGGTCATTTGTGAGGAATCCATGTTGATCAAACCTTGGAAAACCCCAGAGGTTTTACAAATACATTTGCAATATCATTGCTGACTGATTGAGTTGTCTGTTGGCCAGTGATTGGCCAGTTGTTGAGTAGTGTTTCTCCTATCAGTAAGAATAATGCCTTCAGCGCATTTCAACGTTTCTGTGTTGGTGGCTGTGGCAGGACGTACACAACGCGGCCAATCAAGCAGCAGTATATCTACTTACTGATTCTTTGATTCTCAGAACCTGGCGTCTCTCTGTAGTCCTGCCGACTGCAAACTACCATACACATCACATAGACGCTTGTGAATGTTCATAACAGTTTCCTTCCCTGCAACGAGAAATTCTGTCACAACCCGCTGCTTATAACGCAATTTGCTAACATGCTCCATTTCAACTTTTATGGCAGCCACATCCTTTCGCCGGTTGGGTTACAATTTGGTGCATGTATTTTGCATATGAAATATTTTAAGGGTGCATTAATCATGTTCATGATTATATCTTCATTATTAGGTGAGAAAAACAATATGGTGTATTACTTTCTAAATGGCCCTCATACATATACTAAAGTCCGAAGAAGGATAAACGTCTTGAACTAACCTCCGAGACCCTTTTTGTGCTATTATGAAAGTCTATTATTGTCACTTTTGTTTTTCCTCCAGGTTCGGTCGATTTGTAAATGCCCGAAAGAGAAATCCGGCACTGAAGGTCCTTTTGGGAGTAATCTCAGGAATCGATATTAAATATTACTACTGGCCGATTCTTCCGCAAGAGCCTAGTACATATGGCCTCAGATCGATGGCCAGGAATGCGCTGAGATTTATTAAAAAACATGGCTTCGATGGGATTGAAATTACCTGGACTCAACATACAAATGAGCAGAAATCTGTATTTCTGCATATTTTCCAGGTGTGGTACACAACCATTATGAATTCTATACATGATTCCCATCATACAAGACTAGATACTCTCTCTCTCTCTCTCTCTCTCTCTCTCTCTCTCTCTCTCTCTCTCTCTCTCTCTCTCTCTCTCTCTCATTTTAATTATAATAGTCTCTTGTGTTGCTCTCTTTCTCTCTTCTCTTTTTTACTCTCTCTCTAATCTCTAATATCTCTTTCTTTACTCTCCTTCTCTTCTCTCTCTCTCTCTTTCTCTCTCTCTCTCTCTCTCTCTCTCTCTCTCTCTCTCTCTCTCTCTCTCTCTCTCTCTCTCTCTCTCTCTCTCTCTCTTCTGTCTCGTTTTGTTCTCTATCTGTTCTCTCTTTCTCTTTTCTCACTCTCTGTCTCTGCCTCTCTCTCACACTCTCTCCGGGTTGCTTGGTTTATAAGTTATTGTGTTCATTCCATAATGTGGTTTCTGAGGAAAATGCAAAGAATACCATGGACAGCCAGAAAGACCAATGAACAAGTCCTTCAAGAAACAAATGAAGATCGTAAACTTATTAGAGATATTAGACGCAGACAGTCAACATTTTTTGGGCATGTTATGAGAAGAAATGGATTGGAGAACTTGGTGACAAGTGGTAAGATCGAAGGGAACAGACCAAGAGGAAGACCTAGAAGCAAATACCTGGATGGCGTGGCCTCGTGGCATGGTCGAGACAGAAACACTGAGCTGATCCACGACTCTGGTGATCGAGTGAGATGGCAAAACATGACCGCCCACGCTTACCGGCATGGCACATGATGGATGGATTCATTCCATTCAGATACTGTAATATGTGACCCAAGTTCATCTCATAGATCATAACAAGGGATTGTCAGCGCAGTGCATAAACTCCGGTGCAACATAAGCTTCATTCGGACAAATACAAACTCTGTTCAGGACTAAGGGAACCTGCACATCAGTTCGACTGAACAGTTTAAGTTCATACTTGTCCACAGAACCCACATTTATCCAACAGCAAACCAATTAACGACATAATCCATGACCGAGCGTTCATTGTGTCAGTAAACAGAATAACACGCATCTGTCGTGGGTAAGTTTTCTCATTTGGAATGTGCATTGCTGCCTACTCTTGTCGATGTGCAACCGCCGAGGGATGTTGACATGATTAATGTGCACACATCTACTTGTAATTGTTTGCCCTTATCCAGATATATTATCAGTTACACACGATGAGGGCAGGAGTATATCATCCTTCATTGCATTATGTTGTACACAATTGATACAATTCCAACCGTGAATGGTGTAACGTCTTTTCGGGTCAGTTGATTATTTGGTGGGTCCGTGGGTGGATGTTATGTAGAGGGTAGGTTTTTAGAGTGGATTGTTAGATTTGTTGATGGGTATGTGGATCGGTTGATTGGTTAGTGGGTTGGTTGGTGGATTGGTTGATTGCTTATAAGATATTGGTTGTTTGATTAGAGGTTGATGGGTGGGTTTATGGATTTCTTGGTGAGTAGTTAGGTGTGTTGGTTGGATGTGTATTTTACGGAAGACCGGAGTTTTAACTGTTAAGTCCAACAGCAGTGATATGAGCTCAGAACAGAGTTTGCATCTGTCGGGGCGAGGCTTGGATGGCGACTTTTCGTCTTCCGCTCTCCAAGTTCACAGTCCATCCAATGGCACCTTGCCGTCTTGACAGACGATAGTTTTTGCTTCAAAAAGGCATAATAACTTTTACCCATGGCGGTAGCGAATGTGACTGATAAGGCCAATTCGCTATGTAAGTGTGTTCATGTGAACACGTGGTCACTTCCACCATCATGCACTATCTTATGTCGCTCGGTGTGTGACTTATCTGCAATAATTTTATCCTTTGTCTTTATTCCATTTCTGATGTTTGCCCTTCATGCATCACGTTCAGCGGCGACATGCTCCCAATGTGCATAATCAATGCCTGTATCAATCATGTCCCGCTTACACACATCTTTGTATCGAAGTAGAGGCCGACCCTGAGATCTCTTACCCATCTGTAATTCACCAAAAAAGATGTCTTTTAGTATTCTACCATCATCCATCCTCCTAAGATGTCCTATCCATCTAAGTCTACGAAGATTTAGCATAGAATAAACCGTTACACAACCTGATCTTTCCAAGACTTCAGTATTTGTGATTTTGTCTTGCCACTTAATACCAAGAATTCATCGTAGACACCGCATATGAAAGCTATTTAAACGTTTCTCTTGGTTTGAGTAAGTTGTCCAGGTTTCACTGCCATAAAGAAGAGTACTAAGGACACAGGCTTGATAGACAAGTTACTTTTGTTTTGGCAGTAAGCTTCCTGTTCTCCTAGACTCTTTTTCTTAACCTGTTCATTGTTGTTGCTGCCTTACCAATCCGGATTGTTGATTTCCTGATCTAGGGATAATTTGCTATTTAACACTGATCCTAGATATGTAAAATGGTCTACATCTCTAGTTCGGCGTCGTCAATAAAGATTGATGGTACCCCTGTGCACCTTGTGACATAATATGTGTCTTCTTTTTGTTAATTGTTAAACCAAATTAAGAACAAGCATTGGAGAATGCAGATAGTAGACATTGTAATTCTTCCTCAGAGTGGGTCGTAACTGCAGCATCATTTGCAAAAAGCAACTCTCTGACCAGTGCCCTCCTAATGTTGGTCTTGGCCTTCAATCGCTGAGCATTGTAGAGGCCTCCATCTGAGAGTGAGTGGATGTATATACCGGCATCTTGATCACGAAAGGCATAATTCAGTAGAAGTGAAAAGTATATTCCAAAGAGGGTAGGATCTTGTACACAACCTTGCTTAACTCCACTCTTGTTTTCAAATACTTCAGAAGTTGCAACATTAAACTTGATTATACCCTTCATGCCCATGTGGAACGATTCCACAATGGACAGAAGAGTTGGTGGGCAGCTAATCATCATTAGTACCTTGAACAGACCCTCACGACTGACCAAATCAAATGCCTTTGTGAGGTAGATGAAGGCTAATCATACTAATCATTATAAATCACTGCTAATCCTACCACATATTGTAAATAAAAATAAACAAACATGTGTAAATATTGATTGTAATTAAATCTGCCGAGTGTTTTCCTAATTCAAAACAATGTTTTCCCGTGATGAATTTGAATAACGAAGACACAAACAATAGATTGCACGATTTGTTGCCTGGCATATTTCGCTGCATCTCGTCAGGTACATACTGCAGAAATCACACAACTTACGTGAATTAACTAGATAAATCCTTCAAACTGAAATATACACATGTTCGCACAGTAATGTCGATTGTCTACCACGGTAATTTTAAACTGACTAACATGTCTTTCTGTTTGCACAAGGACGGCTTACGAAGGTTGATTATTATAGCTTCAGCAAACTTTAACAATCGACTACTTTGTGTGTTGAACAACACACGGAAGGCACTGTTTCTTTCAACCACGTGACCGCTCTCGAGCACATGTCTCGGAACCGATGAATCCGGATTGTTCCGGTGCGTAGGCCTGCCTAGGCTACCATCTTCTGTGTGTAGTATCTTGTCCAACCAATTCGGAATGTGTTCCGAAACCCTGCAATGTAACTGTCGCTCAGTTCTACCTATGTAAATGGCCTCGCATCTGCATGTAAATTGGAAAATACAATTTAATTTGGCGGTCAAAGCTACAGGTTCTTTTACTGCTGGGATGGAGATCGGTGTGTTTCGGTACCTGATGACTAGAGTTGCAGCACAGAATGTTCGCCCGACTGCTGTGCTGAGCCTGTCCCGCAGACGTTGCATTACGTCATCTCCTCGGAAGGTTAGCTGGATGAATACTTTCAGTTTAGGTACTGTAGTTACTTCAGGTTTCGGTTTGAGCTGTTGGCAGTGGTGCTTTATAAATCCTGTGGAGTACCCATTCAGGTTTAAGGCATTCTTCAGAGTTTCAAATTCCTCTGTCAGTGTGTCCGGGGTGCATATCTTCCTAGCACGGTCAAACAGGGTCCATACTGTGACGAAACGCGTTTATCTGTCTTTGGTCGTCAGGATCCCGCACTATTTTGGCGCGTCATCGGGGGACTTTCCCAGCTATAAATAGACTGGGGGAAGCCGTTGGAGGAATTACCATCTAGAATCTTCTCGGAGCACCTGCATTTGAGTGACCCGTGAGACTGGGTATAGCACTAAATTCTCGTGCAGAGAGATCTAGAAATTCTAGGCGGGGAATGACTGTTTCCCGAGAAAGTGTCTTTTCCCAAGAAGCACTAGCTCCTCGTGCGCATTGAGTTGGCACGAGTGGGGAAATTGGCTAAACCATTCATTCACTTCATTTTGCTCGGAGAGAGCAGACGCATGCCTGTGTGAGGCATTTTGTGTTGCGTCTCACCTCCACCATGATTCGGCTGACTGTTACGGAAAGGAGGCTGAGGAGCCCTTGAACAGTTCTGAAAGCTGACTGGAGTCTGGTTCTGAACATTCAGGTACTTATTTGTTTAAATCAGTTAACTTTGTAAGTGTGTACAAAACGCCATCGTTCTAACCTCATTATCTATGCGGATGTCCTTGCATAACTAATTAGCAAACCGATCGATAACGCTGTTGACGGCTAGGTCGTGGGTTTGTTTACCAACGAGGGTTCGCGAATCAGCTGTTGGGAACGCAGGAATGCGATGTGGGCGATTTGGGTTTAAATTATATTTACCATGCATCGCAAATCGTTGCATCTATTAGGTTGCTGTGTTAGAATATAACAGAGTTATTTGTGCCTGACAGAAACCTAGATTTATGTCAGTCAGTTGTTGAAGCAAGGAGAACGGTTAGAAAACCAGGTAAGTTGGTAGGTGGAGATTCAGACAAAACTGTGCTTAGTTACTAAGTAAAGAAAGAACTTAGTTCTGTGCCACCAGGAATGTTGTAACTATTGTGTAGAAACTTAATAGTGAATTCATTGTGTGGAACACGGGATTTCTGTGTGAAGGTAAGTCTGCATTGATGATATATATATATATGATTCGCATTGTGTATATATATTAGGTCATGGCCTGTGATACTTCATGGAGTAATTCCGAACGCCGAATAGGTCGACACGTGATAACCATGCGTGCCGTCGCGAGATACATATGCGTTCTGAATTCTTGTCTTAGCTATCCTGTTCTTTCATACTGGCGCTAGTGCGAGTGAATGCTAAGGTGCTGAAAGTATGGAAAGATGCAAGGAGGTTGTATGAGACAGGGGGCATATAAGATATGGGGGATTTGAAAGCAAGTTATGAAAGTATAGGTTGGCAGACCAGCCCACCGATGAAGTTCGGTCCAGGCAAGGCTAAACCACTTGGGAGGGCTGAACTGGAACATCACCCTTGGAACATGTGGGGAACATGTATTATCAAGAAGGCTTCTTGACTCTAAGGAAGAGTCTGATAAGAAGAGTTTGCTATGGCGTGGGCAGGTGGTCCCACCAGCAAACAGGCATGTGTACATATTGGATATGATCATGTACTATTCCTATATCCCGAGGGATGGTATATGGATCAGTATTATGTTTACTAATGAACATTGATGATGTTAGGAACGAGTCCAGGGACTCGTTACCTTAATGTTTAGTTCGATTAAATTAGAACTATGATAACAGCCTACTATCACTACTGACGTTAGCGATCACTGGTAGATGAGTAGGGATAGGTGAGACCTACGATCAGACTCGTCATTCTGATGTCTTGCTCTGTTTGACGGGCTGTTCTGTGAGGCCAGCTGACATTACTGAACCCATGCTTTACTACTCTCCATATAGAGATAATGCTTTGGTTATATGCATAACTAAATAGCAGGACTGAGGGTTGAGTAGTCATTGGTAGGATGCATGTGGACTAATGTTTGGGCCAGTATACTCTCACCGGTCGCTCTTCCTTTTCAAGAGTTTGCCTGTTGAGGAACCAGTCAACTATAATTGTCGTTGGCGGGAAACCACTTCGGGTGACACAGCGAAGGGTTCAATTCTTTACTTATCACGCCAGACTCAACCACACCATGTACCCAGTGTGATTCATCATGCGTGCAGGTTTGCATCCAGTGATTTAGGTGCCCTGAATGTGCACGTGCGGGTCATGATGGTTTGTGTTGTTTTTTTGCATTAGAAGATACTCTATTTCAGCCAGGAACATTTCAGCAATTTGAGCAATCATGCTCAAAGAAAGGAAACACCTGACCGTCTATTATTACGGTGGTTCCGCCTAAACGCGGAAAAAGATTTAGACACTTGAATGGTTCTTATGACAGCTATAGTGGCAGGTCTTGAGAAGAACTACACTATTAATAACTTGTGGCAAGTGTTACCAGGTGGAAGGGACAAGAGATTATAGTCCAACCTGAATTGTCTTCCTTGAAAGTAGATGTCTGATTCTAATAGTGTACTGAACGATTATGAAGACTTTGAACTGTGTTCGTGTAGGACTCAGTGACATATCAGTTGCCTTATCTGATTCTTCAAGCAGTGTTACTGTGATAGGAGTACGGGACCATTGAATTGGTCATGGACATATTCTTCAAGCAGTGTTACTGTGCTATGATTGCGGGACCATTAGATTGGTCAGGGACTTATTCTATAACCAGTGTTACTGTGTTGTGAGTACGGGACCATTGAATTGGTCAATAGACTTATTATCCAACCACGGGTAATGTACTACTGAGGGACCATTAGATTGGTCAGTGACTACTTAGGTTCATCGAAGTCACGAATACTTGGAGTCAAATCCAGGAGGATTGTCTCCCAGCCAGTGTTGTTAGAGAACTGTGTATTAACAGTGACTTAGTATGAGTGATAAAGATGCAGTTGGTCCAGTTGAGTGAGGTCCAGCGGTGACTCTATTGTTGTGGATCCACGCTCTGGGGACGGAGTGGTCTCCAAGGTTCTAGTCATCTCACTGGAAGGAAGCCGGGTGAGTGGCGGACCGACAGGACGGGACATCTGCATCCAATCTACTTCTCAACCTGATGATGACAACCATATCTGTGATTCTGTCTCTACTCTATCCTCTATTTGTGTAAATAGATTATTCTATCAGGATGTTCATTTCAGTTCTATATTCTCAAGGGTAGAATAAACTTTATGTAAGTTGACTTGCTCTTTGTATAATGATTGAGTGTGGTCTCGGACGATGCCTAAGTGTTCATTGTTCCACAGAAGTAGGTAGTTAGTGGGGGTCTAGAATCTGGAGGGGCTTGTAGACATAATTAACTAATATGAGATCAGCCAAAGAGTAAAAATGTGTATCTGCCTACCCAACCCCTGGGGCTAGAATACACGGGAGTGCTAGAGACACCTCGGGTGTGGTTCACTCTCACTACCCAAGGCGATCTTGTTACACATACTAAGCCCAGTTTGTACTGGACAGGTGCGAAGCTCTGAAAATTTAAGTATTGGCCAGTCCATGTTTCTTTTTGCGGTACACCGATCTTTGAATTGTGCCGTCTGCTCTACGTCTCATTAGGATATCTAGAAACGGCAACGCTTCGTTGTGTTCGTGTTCCATAGATAGAGAGATGTTTTTATGTGTCTCGTTCATTGTGGCCTGGGACGATGTTGCTTGTAGCTCGTCTGTGGTGATAATTAGTATATCGTCCACGTAACGACGGTAAAAGGCCAAGTTATTGATGTCTGAGGATCTCTTTTGTTCTAAGTGTGCCATGAAGATGTCCGTTAGAATAGGTCCAAGTGCGCTCCCCATGGCCACTCCGTCAACTTGGCGATATGACTTGTTTAGAAAGTTGAATTGTATGTTGGCAGTACATAATTTTAATAGCCTCTCTAGAATAGCTGGTGGTATGCCTAGTTTTAGTTGTTAGTCTCTAATGCGTTCACTTATTATATTCACGGTCTCATCTAATGGAACGTTGGTGAATAAAGAGGCAATATCCATGGATGCCATGTGTTTGTTGTTTATGTCCATAGTATCCAATAATTCCACCAGTTCGAATGCATCTTTGTGTGTTCTTGGATCGAAGGACTGTCGTACTGGCT
>JACEFZ010022344.1:0-55664 GCA_014155875.1 Cepaea nemoralis | reverse complement strand
TTTGGTATTCTGGTGTTGTGTTGTTTTTCAATTTCCTTGCAATTTTCCTCAAGCCATGTTTCTTTTGCCTCTTTGCATAGCAGTAGCTTCCTAATTTTCCTGTGAATCTCTTCGTATATTTCCTTGTTATTTTTGTTATTTCTTCTTATTTCCATGAGTTTTAAGATGTCTATCATCATCCATTTCTTGCACCCAATTATCTTTATTTTTGGGATTATCATTGTTGTTAGTGCAGCTTCTTGACTGATTTCTTTTATATTTTCAATTGGTCACTGACGTCTTGAAATAATATTGCATTGCCATATCGGACAATGCATCGAATCTGTTCTTTACCTCTACGTTGAATTTATCTTTTATCTCCTCACTCTTCAGTGCCTGTAGATCAAATTTTGCGTTTCTATTTGTATATTTGACTTTCTTTAAGTTTATATGTAAATTGCCTAAGATTAATCTATGGTTGCAGTAGCAGTCTGCGCTTTGTAGGGGGACATAAACATCTAATATTGTTACAAGGGAGGTTACTAGAACATGAAATAAAAAAATGGTATACCTAGCTACAATACCAATAACTAACAACAAAATCTTTTACTTTTATTTGAGAAATAAAGCAGTTAATACCGCAGTCATTTTTTGCAATCGTGAGAAGAAAGCTATTAAAGTGTTTATACAATATTTGTTTAATATTATTTTTACTTACATTTTATTATCAACTTTTTCAATTCTATGTTTATGTTTAATTATTAAAACTGTACTTTTAATGATAACTATAAGTTACATGTTCCCCTCTGTGGGGAAAGAACATTTTTTTACTGGCCTCTTAAGGCCACCCACAATTTAAAAAAAATTTACTTACGTTAACGGCGAAAGACCTTGGAAGTCTACGGGTTTCATGTTGATAAATATGTTTAGAGGAAATGTCATTTATGTTTGTAAATTTCATTCAATTTGAACAAATAGCTCTCTCTCTCTCTCTCTCTCTCTCTCTCTCTCTCTCTCTCTCTCTCTCTCTCTCTCTCTCTCTCTCTCTCTCTCTCTCTCTCTCTCCCAAATGTTGGTGCAATTACGTTTGCTTAGAGAATATTTAAAATATCATAATAACATGATAGTTATGCCTTGGGTGCCTCCTTCCGCCCGCTAGCCTATGGGACACCCTTGGGCAAGGTGGAGTACCCGTTTAGCCTCCCGATCAGGGTTACGTGAAGCCATGGGTGCAGGTGGTGGATGAAGTTGAAGAGCAGCCGACAGATTATGGTAGGTTATGGTCTCCAGCTTCAGGACGGAAGGCAGATGATCTCTTTTTTGGGAGACATTGGCTACGGTCATCGACCAGTATGGTCACTGCTAGGAAGGAAAGCAATGGCAAACTACCTTCTTTACAGATGCCAAGAATATCATGTACTGCAGTCTTATCGATAATCAGAGAAACGGCGTAAATGGGTGCTCCATAGGAGCAGCCTCGCCCGGTAGGGGTAGTCATGTGCACCAGGTGACTCCAGACCGTCATCAGGAGACTGAGTGCAAAAGAATATCAACATTGAAAGTAGGAACTTGGAATGTAAGAACTATGAGTGGGGATGGGAAATTTGATAACATTAAGAATGAAATGAGAAGATTAAATATTAACCTGTTAGGTGTACGTGAGACCAGATGGACAGGAATGGGCATTATGACATCTGAGGAATATAGAATAATCTATTCTGATGGAGAGAAACAACAGCGAGGAGTAGCAATTATAATGGATACAGAGAGAGAAAAATCGATCAAAGGATATTGGACTGTATCAGACAGAGTGTTACTGGTGAAGTTGAGTGGAAGACCTTTTGATGTCAACGTCATACAAGTTTATGCACCAACAGCAGACAGTAGTGATGACAGCATCGATGAATTTTATAGTGATTTAGAGAAAGCCTTCAAGAAATGCAAGAATTCTGAAGTAACTATCATAATGGGTGACTTGAATGCCAAAGTTGGAAATCAACAGGACGGATGCATAGTGGGCAAGTATGGACTAGGGGAACAGAATGAAAGAGGTTGCAGACTAGTACAGTGGGCAAAAGAGCAAGATTTGATTATTGGAAACACCTGGTTTCAACAGCACCCAAGGAGATTATGGACATGGAGGAGTCCTGATCATAAGATTAGAAATCATATTGATTACATCCTCATCAACAGAAGATTTCGAAATGTCTTAAAAGTCGCAAAAACTATACAAAGCGCAAACTGCTACAGCGACCATAGATTAATCTTAAGCAATTTACATATAAAATTAAAGAAAGTCAAATATTCACCAAGAAACACAAAATTTGATCTACAAGCACTGAAGAGTGAAGAAATAAAAGATAAATTCAACGTAGAGGTAAAAAACAGATTCGATGCATTGTCCGATATGGAAATATTATTTCAAGACGTCAGTGACCAATGGGAAATGTTAAAGAAATCAGTCAACCAAGCTGCAGAAAAATCCATCCCAAAAATAAAGATAATAGGACGCAAGAAATGGATGACGGAAGACATCTTAAAACTCATGGAAGTAAGAAGAAATAACAAAAATAACAAGGAAACATATGAAGAGATTCATAGGAAAATTAGGAAACTATGCAAAGATGCAAAAGAAACATGACTTGAGGAAAATTGCAAGGAAATTGAACACCAACACAACACCCGGAATACCAAATTAATGCACAAAAGAATTAATGACATTACTAACAATTAGCAGCTTTCTCCGTAACCCCGAATACTCTCGTGGTTGACGTGAGCGCACGAGAACTTGAAGGGGTTCGAGTCGCGCCAGTGACTTACGAGAGTATGGAGCCGGTCGCTCAGAAAGTCGTGGCGTGCTGATGAGCGTAATCTAGCCTAGGAATCAACATACAGCTGAAAGATGCTGGTGTTGACCGCAATATCCTGAAACAAGATAGAAACGCGGGAAAAACAAAACAAAAAACTAACAAAAGAACACACACATCAACGGGTTGCCTAAAAACCAAAGATGGTAAAATCATAATAGAAAAAGATCAGATTTTACATGCGTGGTCAGATTATGTGAAAGACCTTTATGATGATAAAAGAGAAGAACAATATGATCATCGGAATAATAATGAAGGACCAGCAATTTTAAAGATGGAAGTTCAGAATGCTCTTAACCATAAGAAAACCGGCAAGACCCCGGGTACAGATAACAATGATAACATCACAGTAGAAATGATCAATGCCTTATAACAGAGGTCACCAAACTTTTTTCACGGCGGGTCGGATAACTGACAAAATGACGAGCGACGGCCGGATAACTGACAAAATGACGAGCGCTGGCCGGATACTCATTCTGTACAATACTTGCGCCGGTCTCAATGGCGAAGTTCTTACGGACGCGGTTCGTAATCCCGTATACCCACGTTCGAAATACAGCTGCGAGTGATTTGGCAGCAGACAACGTTGCGCTGGTTTTTACGCTATGTTATGGGTGCCGGTCGTTCGAAAAGCAATGCTAAACTACAGAACATAAACTTGCCAAGACATCAACAACAGCAAACAATGCTGGTTAGTTAGTTAGTTAGTTAGTCGCAGTTCCAACTTCACAACAACGGGTCGTCCCCATTATGCTCCGTTCCTGTGCCAGTGAATATCACACAAAATGCTCCCCACTGCCCAATGTGAAAAGTGGAAAAGACAGGAGTCTCGACGAATAACAGCCCGCACAGATACACTGTGCATAATGCTGCCACCAGAATGTCAACACAATAGTCCCCCACAAAACACCCGATTCATTTCTGATGGAATCGGCAGTCATTTTCCCATCTGGATGTTTCCTAGATGTTCACCCACACAGTCCACGAAATACAGTTCATCGTCGATGGCAGTGGCAGTCAACCAAAAGCCCAGCAGTCACGCATTTCTGCATAAGGCAAAAACCGGTCAACTCGGGGACATAGCCATCTGCCATCGCTCCGAACATGCAGTCACGTTCCAAAAGACCTTGGGCAGATTCAAAAGCATTTCACATGAAACTCATAGCTCACAGTGTCGCGCCATGCACTCACTCAGTAGCAGGGCGACGGAACCATCAAACCTCCTTAGGCGCCTCTTACGACATGCATGATAGGCTGCAGTTTTGCTATTCTTTGCTTCCCTTAAGGACCCCAGCAACACACGGTGTTGACTGCAAACAAACAAACAAACAAACAAATAAACAAAGACAACCAACACATTTATATTTATTTACTAAACAAAGTTATCAAAGAAGGTGGCGTTAGCAAAAAGATAGTTACATCAGACATATTGTGCACATATCCGAATCTCACAAACTAAGCAGCAAAAGAGGATAGTGAGTTTTGTGAAACTGACGTGTGGCTTTCAAAATACCATCAATGTTTGGTTTGGAATTGCTGCATCCAATCAAGAGAATTGCTTTCAAATGTTCATCAGTCAATCTCATTCGATGTGGTGACTTCACAGACTTCCTTTTTGAAAATGTTAGCTCACAGACATATGTTGTTCCAAACAATGATGTCATACCAGCGACAAATTTCTTAAGTTTCGGAAACTCAACATCAGGTAAGCAGCGGTACTTCCTTCTCAATGAGCTCCAACTGTAATTCAACTGGCACACCATTAAGGTTACAATCAAACGGATTCTGGAACAGAAGGATGTCACTCTCAAATCTGTCAAGATCTGAAAATCTCTCCAAACTCTTTGAAACAGTGAAAATGAGAAAGGTTTTCTCCTTCCAGTTGTGCTTCCAACAATGACAGCTTTCTTCGAAATCCTTTGATGGTTCTGTAGAGATCACAGACGAGGTAATCCTTTCCCTGAAGTTTCAAGTTCAGTTCATTCATATCGACCAAAATTGACAACTTTGACAGCCAGGTAGGATCTGACAGCTGTGAATCAGCTTTATCTTTTTCAGTGAGGAAAACATCTATTTCGTTTCGGAGCTTGTAAAAACGAAGCAGGACTTTACCGCAGCTGAGCCACCTGACTGATATGTGATAAGGCAAGTCACAGAATTCAGAATCAATTTCTTCAAGAAAAGCCTAGAACTGACGGTGAATGAGTGCATGTTCCCGAATGAAGTTCACAGCAGAAACTACTGGTTTCAGTACACAAGAAATATCTAAATCTTTCCCACAGAGTACTTGCTGATGTACGATGCAGTGTATGAACAGAGCGCCCGGAATTTGCAAATCTTCCAAATGAGACCTGATCTGCCCCAACAGACCCTTCCTCACTCCAGTCATGTTTTTTCCCCTCATCAACTGTAACACCTCGAAGCTGATTCCACCGAAGGTTCTTCTTCTTCTTCAGCGTTCCGAGCCATTGAGGTTCTTTGCTGCAGATACAATCCGTCTCCATTCGTCTCTCTGGTTGACCGAATGTTATAGTCTTGGAAAATTGTTTGCACTTCCACGAAAATGACTTTCCCAGCTGTTGTTCCATGCATGCTGCAAACGGACGCCAACTCTTCCGTTATCTGAAAGTCCAAATTGACACCACAAATGAACACGAGAAGTTGTGACGTACTCGAGAGATCAATAGACTCATCCAGCGCCAGAGAATACTACAAGTTCCTAGCTTTCTCGCGTATCTGTAGCACTATGTTCTCTCCAAGTTCTTCTGTTCTCCGCAGAACTGAACTTGCCGAAAGGCTGATAGTTCCAAACAAATCGGCTTTCTCAGGACACAAGTCATTTGCTGCTTCGATCACACACACTCTTTAATGACGTTGCCATCAGTAAACGGTTTTCCTCGTTCTGCCATCTTATGCACTGTTTTGTAACTTGTATGAGTGACAGATTCATTTTCAGCAAATTTTCTCGTGAAGAGATTTCTTTGCGTTTCAAAACCACGTTTAATGGTCTCATATTTCCCAGAGCGTAATTTTCCAGAAAACTTTTAATATGTTGATGGATGTTTTGTTTCGTAGTGACGCTGAAGATTGTACTCTTTCAAAACGGCAACACTTTCGCTGCATATTACGCAGCTGGTTTTCTGGTCCTTTGTTTCCACAAAGAAGTACTTTACTCCTCACTCGGCGTCCACTTTTCTTTTCCTACTAGCCATAATTAAGGGTGAAGTACACGGGATCTGAAAATGAAAAAGACATTACATTAGAAACATAATTAAAATCCTATTGAAACACAAGAAAAGCAGAGGACTAGGGGTCACTGGTGAAGCTACAGCTCATCAAAGGTACATATACAGTTTATAGGTACCTTTGTGTAACCGCACAGAGATGATAGAGATAATAGCACAACGCCGACTGTTCATGGGCCGTAGAAGAAGAGAGGAATAAGAAGACAAAGAGAATTTCATTCTATCTCTACGGCTAACAAGAAAAAACAACGATTTAGAGATATCAGAAGAAATTCAGGTCAGTGTACAGGGAATCAGAATAATGTAATTGTAAAGATACAACAACATCTGATTAATAATGCCAATGCCCTAATAAATAAAATTCATGATTAGATGCAATGACAAAATAGGCATCCCCATGAATAAACATACACATGATCATCCTTCACAGTACAATTGATATTCCATCACAGCTTGGGTAGTCATCCAACACAGTACCAGTGATCTTCCATCACAGCATGGGTAGTCATCCAACACAGTACCAGTGATCCTCATCACAGCATGGATAATCATCCAACACTGTAACTGTAGTCTGATACACAACACCAGCAATTATCAGACAACAAGATGGAACAAAGGTCATTCATTCAGTAGCATGTCCTTTGCAGAACCTCGCTCCCATAACAACCTTCCGGAAAACCTCTCGATCATAAGCAAGATTTCCCGCTTCAGATACATCCATCTGGAGATCATCCGCCACATCCTGCACCCATCTTCTCTTTGGCCTTCCTCTTCCTCTCTTCCCAGGCATATATCCCTCCATTATTGTTCTCAGGCACAGACATAGCTATTATATTCCTATATTCCTATTTAAACTATGAAGGTTCGTTCAAAACTCACCCCACAGCAGATAATCGTCAATCCACAATCAAGATCCTCTTGGATCTTTTGGATCTTCACAGGGCCTGTCTACCCTCTCAACTGCGGTCTGGAAAAACAGTGGCTACGCTCGGCCGTGCCTGGGGCATGTTCGCCCATCTACTTGGTAGTGGCTCAGGGGTTTAAGTTCAAACCCTCTGCTGAAAATTAGACATCAGCATCTCTTCGGCCTAAGTTGTTCCCAAGGCCAAAGAGGCGGGAACATGGCTTTACTGGGCTGTTATAGGCACGCCAACACAACATCCCAGCATCCTATACATTTTTTACCAGGGTATCAAGGGATATGCTACTCCATACTCTTGTAGAGTTGCGGCAGGCGGCTTCATTTGGTAATAGAATATATCTCATAATAAGGTTCGCAAAATTTATAAATAGGGCCACCTAAATAAACAACCTAGTGCAGCCAAGAGGTCTCCGCACGTGTGAAGATCTCCTATTATTCTAAACATAATATTTACATTTAAATTGTATCACAACGTCTCGTGTTTCATAGTTATATCAAGCAAGTTCGAGTACCGACGGCGGGCCGGATGAAATGACGTCGCGGGCCGGATCCGGCCCGCGGGCCGTAGTTTGGTGACCCCTGGTCTAACATCTCAGCTCTCAATACGGAGCGTGTTTGCTGTCTTCATCTCTCCGTAATATTCACTTCTCAAAATCCACACATCCGTTGCCTTCGGCTTCTTACACAGCGTCATGCACATTGTTCAACATTGGCATCCATACGATGCATAAGTCACCAAATACGAGAACGTTGCTGCCATAGCTTTCATCACCACACACACAATAAACACACACCGATACAACTACATGACAAACACAACATGAAAATATTCCTCATATGTTAATTGTTGCTGATTGGACACGTGTTTCATAAAATCCGCGTGAATGATTCCAACAAAAGGTTCCCTTGGCATCCATACAGAGGTTTCAGAAAATGGTACCAGAAAATGACATCTGAAAGTAAAGGAGACCGGCGTGATAAAACATTGGGGCCTTCATAATTTACCACACATGACCACTAAGTGTCAGACTGGACTATTAAAGTGTGGAGCTAACAAAAGAAAGTAGCTTAAAAGTCGACAGGGACGACTTCATTGCACCGGGTTTTTATCCCATATGGCTCGGTCTCTCTCCACGCTCCCGCAGCACCGTAGCATCTAGCGACGACCCACAGGAGTCTTCGAAAAATGTCACTCGTGAACCGAAGGATCGCGGCCCGGAATCGAACCCACAACCTTCGGAAGCCCGAGTCAAACGGCTTGACCACTTCACCACGAAGATCCCCGGAGCTAACAACATATACCGAGATGTGCCTTATGGCATGAAATAGTCATTTACTTTTTATTATAAACCCAATACATCTCAAGTCGCGTAAAATAGCTCTTTACTATTTATCATAAACCTCAAAACGTGAAAATAGCTCTTTTTTGTTGTCATAATTCCAATAGATTTCGAGGAGCGAAAATAGCTTTTAACCTATTATCGTAAACAATAGATCTCAAGGCGTGTGAAAGCGCTCTTTACTATTTATCATAAACCCAATACATCTCAAGGCGTGAAAATAGCCCTTTATTTGTTGTCATAATTCAAATAAATTTCAAGGCGCTGAATTTAGTCCTTTACTTTTTATAAAATGACTAATACAATCAAAGCATACAAAGGAGTCAGTTGTCTTTTAGTTTGTTTAATTCTATTTTAACAGTGTGGGATATAGAAGCGCAGATGTTCCAGGGCCAGTCACTGACCTACACACCTCTACACGTGTATGTGCTAGTCTGACTAACGAAGTGAGGGTCCATGTCTCCACTGTGATGAAGCTTGTCAAGAACTGCGAACTCTGCACTCTGAGAATTTGCCAGCAATTCCCCACGAAAATGATAGCCAATCTACACTATCTATTGTACACATCCCGTTTAGAGCTTATGAGTATACTTCGGGTATGCTCGTAATAGTCGACCTTCGTAGTGAAGAGGTTACGGACGCGGTTCGTGATTCCGCATACCCGCGTTCGAAACACAGCTGCTCACTATTTGGCAGCAGACCGCGTCGCGCTGGTTTTTTACGACATGGTATGGGTGCCGGTCGTTCAGAAAACAATGGCAAACTACTGAAAGTAAACTTGCAAAGACATCAACAACAGCAAAATAATGCTGGTGTTGACTGCAAAACGTCATGTAAACGACATGCAACTAACTTAATGTATGCTCGTAATGAATGTGTTACATTGTCTACTGAGATGAAACCAAGCCACTCCGAGTCTTTATGTGTTCAAGTTATACCAGCTTGAACAGCTCGCATCCAAGGGGATCTAACTGCTAACATGATCAGCAGCATCAAAACGTTAATTGTTTGATTACTATGCTCACCCGCAGGACCATAGCTATAATAATTGTTGTATTAACTACTTAGTTCGCAGTTATAAATCCACCTCCCCTTTATGTATAACTAATATACATCATAATACTACAGCACAAACTGAACAGAACATCTGCCACTTTAAAAAAAATCGTTACTGGTTTCTTTTTTCTCAAATGTACACTCTAGGTATATGCATTACTATTTATAAATGTCACATCGTATATTTTCCACTGTAACTTCGTCTAGGATTTATTAAGTAATGTAATTATTTGCTACCACATCCAAAGGTAATTTCAGAATTAACTGATTCGGTGCAGAAGGATAACACATCGCCAAATGTAACCTGACCATAGGACGATGTATCGCCATACCAGGGACATCGTCTTATTTGTTTTGTTTCGTGGTATCTTTGGCAATCTCATTTGCTAAGTGAACGGAAATTACATTATAACACTTGTTCATTTGATTGCGTTCCATGTTTGGCCCAGGCCTACGTTTTGTTTGGCACTGAATCGGTTAACTTATGGCTGATCTTCGGTTCGTTTTCCGTGTTAATATTTTCTGTGGTCAATACGGATATTTTCTCGCATATCTTTCCCTGTAACTTTGTCTAGGATGTTTCTATTGTATTCTTGTATGTTCTTTGCAGACGTTGCAATCAACCCCAACTCCAGGTTGATTTCCTAGACAATTTTACGTTGAGTAGTTGGCCGTTGCTTTCCAAACAAGGAATCAACATTAAAGCCTAAGTGACCGTCAAATACCCAGACATCAGCGCATCGGAAGTTTAAGCGCTAGAGTTCTCTTATCTTTTCTGCCACATCGACTGTTTAGGATTAATTTAGTAATTAGTGTTATAGTAATGAATTCGTGGTCCTAAAAGTAATTTATGGCTGGTCTTCAGTTCATTTTCTGTTAGTATTGTCAGTGGTTAATATGGCTATTGTTTCTTACACCTTCCCTGTAGCTTTGTCTAGGACTGACTTAGTAATTGGTCTTATTGTAGTGAATCCGTGATCTTCGAATGTATAGTTGATCTTTAGTCCTGTGTCTGTTTGTATTTTCAGTGTTTAATGTTGATATTATTTCGTATATCTTCCCTGTAACTTTGTCAAGGAGTAACGTAACAATTATTGTTATCGTAATGAATCTGTGACTTTCAAATTAATTCATTCCTGACCAACAGTGCTCTTTGTTGATCCGGTTTCGTAATTTGAATAGTTAATATCGGTGTTTTGTTAATGTAATTATATCCTCTTGTTGCGTACAGATAAGTAGAAATGTATCACGTTTTATTGTAAATGTGGGAACCGACTAACGCACTGACTAAAACGCAAGCATGTCGAACCAGTAGTCATATATTCGAATCCCCACATGGTGGACACCAGGAAATTACATGGGAAGTAAAGACGGTCGGCGTGAATTTGACCATATCACCGATCGAGTGGTGATTGGTGTAAACATGTAGATCTAGCACCAGAGACAGAAATGAATAATATTGGGAGGACATAGACGGAGCTGTATGGAATAGCTTAGGATATAGCGGCATAGAGGGAATTGGCTGAGGGTCTATGCCACAATGGGGAATAGAGAGCGAAAGAAGTAGCACCATATACACAATAAGCCTCAAGGAGTGAAAGGAGGTCCCTGGTACTTACAAGGCAATATCTCCCAGTTACGATCATAAGTGCCTGAAGAACAGAATCGGGCACATGAATTTCATTTCATGAATTCCGAATTTTATTCAAGAAACACGCGTAGTGCTGGTGATATTTGAACGTTACAATCTTGAATAATAGAAACAGACCTGTTTACTGTCACACAATGCTGCTGTCATATACTGTCGAGCTCTGTTTATGTAAGTAAGTAAAGAAAAGGACCCATGTAGACGCTTTATTATATGATGCATACTTATTCAATAGAAATGATGTCTAAGCAAGAGAGACAGAGGAAGACAGAGAAAGTTGTATATGAACCGTGAATTTCATGACATAAACATGAGTATAAGCCACTCATGTTTTTTTTCCCGTTCGCTCACTTTGAACTCAAGTGTAGTCCACACACGTGCTAGTACTTCAATTGCACTAGACATATTTTTGAGTGTGAATTAGCTTTCCCAATTACCAGTGTCCGTCGCCATCAGGCCAACCCACTCTGACTTCAGAGATACTTTTAATTTACGTCATCAAGTCAAGGACGAGAACATTTTAGTCCAAATGACCGGTGTTGAACCCGCTACCTCGGCATCAGCACACCGGAAGCTTAAGAGCATGTGCTTTTATCCATTCGGCCTTGCTGACCTCATAGGCGAGTCACGATCGCCAGTGTCTCCACTACAGCAGGCGACTGAAGAAGTTGCTGTAAAATCCAGTGGTGTGAACTCTATCCATATTCTACTGCTGTAGGTTTGTTTATGGTGTCCATCAGGACGTGCGTATAAGTACACTTGTTTCTCCGGCGAGGCGCTGTCGTACTTTGGAGTAACGGGTTCAAGTTTCGATGTGTTTATATTTCAGTTTTTTTTTTTTTTTCCCTTGGTCCTTTGATTTCTACTTCTTCACGTGTGCCTTCTGTGAGCGGAAATCCGTACCTGCATGCTTATTTCTTATGCTATTTTAATGTCCCCAACGTCTCCTTGCCGGCTGAAACTTCCGTGTTTGGCTTTATAGTTAAATAATAAAGAACCCTTTTGCGCACCTTAAGGCGCATTGGGGATATGGTGCTAGACCTATTTGTTTATAAACCAATCCTCACTCAGTGGGTGATGTGGTCAGTATCACGCCGTCACCTTTACTTTAACTGATTAAGTGCCAAGCGATGATTAATCGTCTCATGGGACTTCCTATATCTGCTGTAGGCTTATATAACGCCGAAATGTAGTCATTGCGAAATTTTGTCAATTAAAATATAAATATAGTAGTTTTCCCTAAGCAATGTCCTTTAATATGAAATATAATACAATATGTCTGCTACCATATTATGTGACACCCGTACTTCCCATTTTCCGACATCCATTTTTGTTTGGCCAAACTTACAGTTTGTTTGGCACTGAATCTGTTAAAGAATATTTTCTGCTACCTATTTTAGACTGGGTCGACGTGGGAGCCCAGGTCAATTTAAGAAAATATTCGCGTGGCAATGGTTTTCGAACACATGACCATCGAGCTGACAGGCAATCGTGTTAGTCACAGCGTGACGGCGGCTAGCACGATTTCATAAGACAGTGCAAACCGTTTAAGGCTATCTCGGATGTGGCGAATTTCTGTTGTGAAGAAAAACAGTGTATTGTATGTTGTAAATGCATTACTATATAGTTGCTTGAACTATAATAGGATGAATTTCTGATAATAAGAACCATTTCTTGGGTTCCAGCTGAGTTCACCTTATCAGGTCTGCCCTATATTGCTTATTTCTTCCCTTGCATTTGCACTATAAAATCTTGAGTCTGAAATGGTTGCTAGTTCTCCTTCTAACAGTTAGATGTAGTCAGCATACGCAGTCAGTAGACGCCCAACTGGGTGTATTTGAAGAAGGCTTCGTTCAGAGTGTCTGTTCATGTCTATAGAGTATCCTCGAATGGTGTCTGTTTATGTACACGGTGCATGCATGCACACTACGATAAATTCAAGAGATGCGCTTAATAAATAAATGGTTGCAGCATGCTACAATTGTACAAACGGAACAACTACATTAGATTTGTTACAACAATATTTTATATATGTAAAATAACATCGTAGAAACTAACGTGAATGCGTGTTAGATATTAGAAACAACAAGTTGCCATACACATAGATAATGAAGTTGGTCAATACAAGTCAATCTAGAGTTGTTTGACAGGGGTGTGTAATGTCTCCTGATCTGTTTTTCCATATGGTGGAAATATGTTTGGGGAATTTAAAAGGAATTTAAAATTAGTGGAATCGCCATCGGGTGACATAACATACACGATGAAAGATATGCCGATGATACAATATTTATTGCAGATAATTAAAAAGGTCTGCAACATTTAGTGGGTGCGATTATTGTACACAGTGATCAACTAGGTTTATAATTAAGTTGTATTCAAGCAGAAGTTATGGTCATCTCCAAGCAGCAAGGAATACTACGTTTAACATTCAATTAAATGGGAGCATTCTTCAACCGTAAATTGATACTATGTTTAAAACGGTCACAATATTTGATGGACGATATTTTGTAGAGAATAGAACAAGAATCGCCATGGAAAAAAATAGCCTTTTACAATGTGGAAAACAAGCATACCAATAGAAAGATGACAAATACAGTTAGATAAAGAGTGTCGAATTGTTATACAGAAACTATAATTCTGTGTGCACGTGACATATGGACAAGAGCAGACAAGCTGAGAAACATCTAATGGCAATGGGTGTGTGGTTTCTGGGGACATTGCAAAGAAAACCATGGAAAGACAGACAATGAAAAACGAGACATTCTGCATGAAACAAATGAAAACCGTAAATTGATCATGGAAAAACAGAAACAGTAAAGAACTTTGGAGCATGTTATACAAATACCTGGAAAGCGTGGTTATATTGCAAAATGGGGACAAGAACTGTTGCGAGTTTAGTTATCGTGTGACAAGGTTAAACAGGACATCCCACACAATGGAAAATGATGATGATGATGATGATGATGATGATGATGATGATGATGATGATGATGATGATGATGATGATGATGATGATGATGATGATGATGATGATGATGATGATGATGATGATTAAAGCAATTAACCTTTTCACATACATTGAGATATATTAGTTATATGGTACTTTCCTATGACATTTCATGGTAACCATTTTAATATAATACCACACATAGTTATTATTAGAATAGAGACATACCATAAGACTGGAAGAAAATACGAAATGTTTAAAGAAATGAAGTTATTGACAAGAAATGTTCACCTTCAATGATATGTTATCTGTGACAAGTTGGGAAACACCTTAACAGAATCTAGACAAATTCTAGAAAGATAGCAAAAATACTGCAGTGGAATGTAAAATATGAATGACAGTTAGAATATGAATGAGATACATGAAACAATAATAGCAGAGACAGAACATGACACCTCATTAGATGAAATTGCATGGGCAATAAAGAACCTGAAGAAAGGTAAATCACCTGGATGTGATGAGATAAAAGTTGAACTAATTAAAGCAGGATGAGAAGAAAGCTTTCAAATATATAATGCATTATATAAACAGATATGGAATTATGGCATATAGCCAAAAGATTGGAAGAGAACTATCTTCATTCCACTATCAAAATAAGGGTACCCTGGAATTATGCACCAACTATAGAACTGTTGCCGCGCTCCCTGGCCAAGGGGTTAACGTCTTTCTCCGTAATCTCGTATATCCCCGTCAGGGACGTAACCTGCGAGAGAATCGGTAGCGGTTCTCGCCGCGTCGGTAACTTAGGGGTATGTGAGCCGGTCGCTCAGAAAGCAATGGCAAACTAATGAGTGTAATCTTGCCAATAAATCAACAATCAGCTGAAAGATGCAGATGTTGACAGCGATGTCCTGTAAAGGATATGCGAAACCCCCCCCCCCCACCCCCCCCCCCCCCCCCCCAAAAAAAAAATAGAACAATTGCCCTGATCAGTCACGCAAGTAAAATTCCAGGAAAAATCATAATGGGAAGACTTCGTAAGAAAATGGAAGAACAAATTAACGTGGTTCAAGCTGGATTTAGACAAGGAAGAGGAACAGGAGATCACATACTCAACATGCGTTTAATAATATAGAAGTGCAGAGAATTTAATGTAAACCTATTCTCATATTTTGTGGATTATTCAAAGACATTTGACTGTGTACAACATCAGAAACTTTGGGAAATCATGAGGAATATGGGCTTTCCATCACATGTAATACACATCATAAATATACTCTATCTAAACAAACAAGCAGCGGTGAGAATAGATGGCGAGACATCAGATTGGTTTGACATCAAGCAAGGAGTCCGGTAGGACTGTGTGCTGTCCCCCTATTTGTTTAACTTGTACGCCAAAAGTATAATGAGAAATGTCAGAGATGATATACACAGGAAGCAAATATGATGCCCTAAATATCGGTGGTCATGACTTACCAGAGATTCGGTATTCTGATGATACAGTATTGCTATTCACAACACAGAATGGTATAGAAAACCTAATTGCCTCAACCCAATTGAATAGTGAAAATCACAACTTACATCTTAATATTGCAAAAACAATGATAATGCATACAGATAAAACTACTATGGAGAAAGAAATATATGTTAATGAGTTAATGAAAAATTGGAGGTGGTGGAAAATTTCGAATATCTTGAGTCATTGATTATCAACAATGGTGACACAATGAAAGAAATTAAAAGATGAATATCTATTGCTCTTCAAAGACTAAAACAACTAAATAAATTGTGGAGTGGGACCGATAGAACTACAAAAATTAGACTTTTAAGAGCATGCATCTTTCGCTTTGCAACATACGCCTGTGAGACTTGGACAGTTACTAAACAAGCTGAATAGCGCATAAATGCCTTTGAATATAAATGTTATAGACGAGTTCTAATAATATCTTGGATAAAGAAAACAACACATGCATCTATACTTCAAGAGCTGAATATTGAAGAAGGTTGTCTATTAAAGACGATAAAACAAAGAAAATTGCAATATTTTGGTCACTTGAAACGTCACGAAAGTTTGGAGAGAACAGTAATGGAGGGGTATCTGCCTGGGAAGAGAGGAAGAGGAAGGCAAAAGAGAAGATGGGTGCTGGGTGTGACGGATGATCTCCAGATTGGTGTATCGGACGTGGGACATCTTGCTTGTGATCAAGAAGTTTTCCGAGAGGTTGTTATGGGAGCGAGGTTCTGCAAAGGACATGCTACTGAATGAATGAATAGATGAGTTGTTATTATTACTACTATTATTATTGTCGGCTCCGTGGCTAAGGTGTTACGATTGCAATTCGTAATAACACATATCGCATTCGAATTACAGCTGCGGGAGTTTTGGAAGCAAAAAGCCTTGCTCTAGTTTTTATACAATGGTATCGGAGCCGGTCGTTCAGAAAGCAATAGAAAACTACTGAGCGTAAACTTGCCAAGAAATCACAAACAGCCAAAGCATTATTATTATTATTATTATTATTATTATTATTATTATTATTATTATTATTATTATTGTTAAATCTGTCATCCATTAATAGTAGTTGCTGGGCTTTGAATGTGTCGGGTAGCTTCTCTTGTACGTCTCTCCCTGCTGTAATCACACTTGAATTCTTCTTCTTCTTTCGTTCGCCTGAAATATGTTTATAACTGCAATGTTGTCTCTTGTATGAATCTAACACTTGAATTAAAACTCAAGCAACCATGTCACATTGATGTCATGGTGGATGAATTTGCTGTCAGGGTATTCAGTTTATTCGTTTCTTCAGCAAATATACAAATATGACATAGCTACACCTGTCCATTCTTTAACGTATTCAATTCTGGCTTCTTGCGACTACTCAACTCGCCGCTTACGCCTTACTTCTTCCTACGTTCGTTTGACATCTATTGTCTATATCTGCTGCAGGGTTGTTTCTTGTATAAAATTCACTGTTTTTTATGTCTTAGTTCACCCAGTGGTTCATAAAGTCTAGCTTCCACTGTTGTTTATCTAGATCAGAAGGTTTGACTAGATATCGTATTTTGGGCAGTCTTGGAGTATGTGATCTGCTGTCTGCAGCGCCAGTCCACATAAGCACGTGGCTGATTCGCCTGTCTTGAATTATGAATACATGTGGTTACATAATTGACTGTGTCCTATTCTGAGGCACAGAAACATTATTTATTCTGGTCTACCCATAAAATAGTAGTCATCTTAAGTCCGCTTACTTCCCATTGTTCACTTATAGTTTTCCCACTATCTTCGTCGCTTTACATGTTCCAACTACCAGTTGTTTTTAGCCTCACATCGTTGGGTCACGTTTTCCAGCCACCGCGTGGATATTAATTTCCTTTCATTTCATCATCATTCTCATCATCACCAGCATCATTACGATCATTAGTGCCTTGCCAACAAGTGTGGGGATCTTTAACAAAATCTATCAATTTGAGCTGATAGTTTTCATGCAATGATGAAAGTCTGCCCTCTACCACTATGTCTGCTTATTCATTAATGTGTCTAGTTGTTAAAATACGTTAATTTTCCTTTCTCATAATGTGGGTACAAATGCTTACTGTCTCCTTATGATGTTTATATTAAGTGGGTTTTTTTTAAAAAATATTCTTCTGCATTTGTTATTTACTCCCCATTGGATAAAAGGCTGTCAACCAACTCATGACAATCGTTTGCTATCTCTTGAAGCTCCTCCGCGTCCTCCTCATATTAATAATATTATTCATATCTGTCTCTAATTCTCTTCTCCTTGTGTTTGTAGGTTCCTCTATTTCGTGTGCGCTGTGGGTTCAAGAGAAAGGGTTTTCTAGTTATACCATATCAGGATTTCACAAGTCCTGCCCAGTGACAGCATCTTTGCCTCACCCGTCGATTCACTGGAAAATGCCCAGTTCTTTCCTTATGTTCCATATTAGTGATTAGTAAGGTACTCCGAACAGGTCCATAGGTACTATATTCTCCTCCTTAACATCTATGCCATTATATCGACTGATCGTACCGGTCCAGTGTTGATTAATGACCTAATATTCATGTTTGGCGGCTCCCCGCGTCACTCCAAACTCCACAATTCTAGATAAGGAAGCAGGTTCTCATGTTATCTTAAAGTCATCTTCTCGTCCAGCATCTCTTACGGTGCTAATGATGTCTGGCCTACCCATTTCTCTTCCCATCTCAATCATTAGTGATTGTCATATCATTTAGTCACTCTATTCTGTCCTGGCACCGCTCATTGAATGTTGGTTTTGTTTTTTTAATAGTGCGTTCACAAATGTATTACCCAGTGAAAAAATCTATAACTCTGTAACCAATTGAGGGAAAATGATGAGATTTAGCATATAGCCTTATCATTATTTACACCCAACAAAACTTTTTGTTTGTTCTGGAGATTTTACGGCAGATCTCAATGTTTGTTTATATACAGTATACAATTGACACGTCATAGATTAAGTGCATATTATGAAATTAATTACATCTTCACACGGAAACATCAGTATTCAATAATGAATATTATCCATGGTGCATTGACATTTCCTTATGAGAAACACCTCACATAGTGGAACGGAAGTGTTACCCGATTTGAGGTGCATTACTGTAAATCAATTTGTTAGCGTGAATTCAATACATTTTCCCCAAAACATCCATGAAATTTCGCCGCTTTCCATAATTTTACTTGCCGTTGTACACATCTAAGACATATTCCTTCGGTGCGAGTAAATATAAGACTGCAGGAAAAATTTCATAGCAATACAAAATATACTTTCCCCATTAAAAATAGAACGTGAATGAGAGCAAACATTTGTAAACGCATTATAGTAATTATTATAGGGCAAAGTGAACAAAAGACATTAGAAATATTGACTCACTTAAAGGAAAAAGCCCAACAGATGGGGCTGGTTATCAACCAAGATAAGACAGAATATATGGTAATTTCAAGAGACGGAATGGCTAAAAACTCTGGCCACATACAAATAGATAATATGACCATTAAAAGAACGGAAACATACAAATACCTGGGTACAATCTTCAACTGCTCCAACATCATAAGGGAAGAAATACAAACTAGAATCAACTCTGGAAATAAGATATACTATGCACTACAACATCTACTAAAATCAAAGGCGCTATCTCGTAACACCAAAATCACAATATACAAAACACTGATCAGACCAGTTGTGCTGTATGGCTCTGAAACCTGGAGTACAACGAAAGGAGACGAAGCCTTGTTACAAACCTTTGAGAACAAAATTTTAAGACGCATCTTTGGACCCATTAGGGATACACAAAGTGGAGAGTGGAAAAGAAGAAGTAACAAAGACATTTATGATTTGTTTAAGTCCCCGCTAATCACTGGTATCATGAAGGCTAATAGACTACAATGGCTGGGGCATATAGAAAGAATGGAAGATAATAGGGAAACAAAACTCGCTTACACTCAGGAAATAAATGACCGTAGACCCCGAGGTAGACCAAGAAGGCGGTGGAGAGATAATATACATACAGACCTACAAGCACTTGGAATCAACGACTGGCAAGAGAAGGTCCACCAGAGAGACGAATGGAGACAGATTGTATTTGCAGCAAAGAACCTCAATGGCTCGGAATGCTGAAGAAGAAGAAGAAGAAGAATTATAGTAATTGCTTTAGTCGTTCTCCACTAAGTTGCCTACCGTCTTGTCTTGTCAACTCTTGCTAAGTCGCCGTCGCTATCTATTTCTGTTCAACCTTTCAGTCTAATCCCCTTTGGCATACATACACTATCCTGTTATGGATTTGTTTCACTTGTAAAAGATATTCTGATTGTATATACGAGTAGATACCCACATAAGTATTCCGGTCTCCTTTTATAGTCCGCATAAAGGAGAATCTAACTGTAATACCGTTACATACCCCCCTCCCCCATCCCCCCCCCCCCCCCCCACACACACAATACTAGCATGCTTTGTTTGATTTCGTTTGTAACGGATATTCTGATTGTAAACATAAACACCCCTCCCCCCAAGTACTCAACCTCCTGTCATTGTTCCCACGAAAGAGAAGCTCACTGCAGCACACATCACACAGGCGAGACGCACATGACATCCGCACCCAAATAAACGTGCATACCAGAATCGTACATACTATATTCTTTTACTGGTGGGTAAACTAATAGCACATACCGCCTTCGAAACACAGCTGCGGGTGATTTAGCAGCAGAAGCGCCTTGCGATAATTTCATACAATGGTATAAGTGTCGGTCCAGTCAGAAAGCAATTGGCAAAACTACTGAACGTAAAACTTTCCCAGGAATCACAAACAGCCAGCAAAACGCTAAAGTTGAATGCTATAGTCATGTAAAGGATATGCAACTAACTTTAACTCATTTTAATTTTAACCAGGCTAGAGGCCTATTTGTAAGGAGCCAAACACAGAAGGATGAGTATCTTAGGAACTTGTCCTAGAAGGCCAGACAGTCCAGTACACTACCCCGGGGTCACATGGAAGGTCGGATGTATCATCCTTTTTTTTTCTTTAGTCTTAAAAGTCTTAATAATCGAGAGGATCGACTTGATTGCATCGGGTTTTATCCCATATGGCTCGGTCTCTTTAAGCCGGCGCCCTGCCGTAACCATCGCACAAATCAAGAACCCCGTAGCTCCAGCGACGACCCCCTGAAGTCTCTGAGAGAAATGCATTCGTGAACCGAAAGACGTAGCCCGGAATCGAACCCACAACCTTCGGAGCGCGAGACAGGCGTCTTGACCACTTCGCCACTTTGTAAATATCCTGACCTACTACGTCGTAAATCGGTCCAGGTCTACTGGTGATGAGAAGGTCACCGGGACGTTTAAACTACTGCGCCCCATATCAGCTGCAACCGAAATAGTTCTATTACGATGACCTTTTGTTCGTCCTGCCTAAAGTTAAAGCAGTAGCAAGGCATCTATCAACAATCAAAGTAAACAGCTGTTTAATGAGAGACGGCATTAGAGATAAAATATAGACTGTGTTACTTGTGTCCTTGTGCCTGTGATAATATATTTGTTTATCTTCAGTTTGGGTATATAGACAGATATATCCTAAAAATGACAGCAGCATCTAAGCCCCAGTTATGTGTGATAATATAAAGATAGCACAGTGGAGGACATGTTCGGGGGATGGTTGCTATGTTTCTCGTGTATAATGCGTTATTGTTGATGCCGTTCTGTTACTCGACATTTTAGAATCCCTGAGGCCTGTGATTGTTGTGATACTGAACATTAGAGGAACACCCGAGACCTAGGATTATTGTGATGCTGAACATTAGAGGAACACCCAAGACCTAGGATTGTTGTGATGCTGGACATTAGAGGAACACCCGAGACCTAGGATTGTTGTGATGCTGGACATTAGAGGAACACCTGAGACCTAGGATTGTTGTGATACTGGACATTACAGGAATAGCCGAGGCCAAGGATTGTCGTGATACTGGACTTGAAAAGGGGGATGGCGCACCTTGGGCCTAGAATTGTAGTGGTACTGATCTTTGGGGGAACACCTGAGGTCTAGGATTGTAGTAATACTGGTGTTTAGGAGAACACATAAGGCCTAGAGTTGTAGTGATACTGGTGTTTGCTGAACACCTGAGGCCTAGGATTGTAGTGTTACGGGTGACTGGGGGACACTTTAGACCTAAGATTGCAGTGATGCTGGTCATTATGAGAATACCCGCGGCCTTGGATATTAGTGATACTGGTGTTTGAGGGAACATCTGAGGCCTAGGATTGTAGTGATACTGGTGTTTGGGGGAACATCTGAGATTTAGGATTGTAGTGATACTGGTGTTTGGGGGATCAAATGAGGTAGGATTATAGTAATACTTGTGTTTGGGGGAAAACCTGAGGTCTAGAACTGTAATGATACTGGTGTTTGGAGGAACACCTGAGGTTTAGGATTGTACTGGTACTGGTGTTTGAGGGAACACCTGAGGTTTATGGTTGTTGTGAAACTGGTGTTTGGGGGATCACCTGAGGCTTATGATTGTAGTGATACTGATGTTTGGGGGAACATCTGAGGCCTAGGATTGTAGTGATACTGGTATTTGGGGAACACCTGAGGCCTAGGATTGTAGTGATACTTGTGTTTGGGGAACACCTGAGGTCTAGAACTGTATTGATGTTGTTTGTCCATCAAGAATGATGATGACCATTCATTTCATCCAGTGGGGTTGAAAGTATGGGGCCGTGAGTTGTAAGATGACTGATAAGGCCTATTTTGGCTCGAAATGTTCTTTGACAATGTGGGCAAAGAATGCTTGACGTTCCAGGAGGAGGATCTCATGCAGTGGTTTTTCTGTCCAGCCTTTTCTTCACAGCTCTTGCAGTCCTGGTTGCTTCACAGGTGACTGCACCCATATGTAATGATGCACGCCACGAATTACGGTCTTTAGCAGCAGTCTACCAGGTGTCAAAATGAATTCCAAAAGCTTTCAGTGAGATTTTCAGAGTGTCTTTAAAGCGTTTCCTCTGGCCGCCGCCTTGGGAGCGTTTACCACAACGCAGCTCGCCGTAAAAAAAAATTCGTTTAGGGAGCCTGTGCTCTGGCATACGAATTAAGTGACCAGCCCAGTGAATCTGATTCTTCATTAGTAGAGTGTGGATACTGGGCATGGACACTCTTTCTATAACTTAAGTGTCAGGGATCTTGTCTTGCCATTTAATCTTCAATAGCTTCCTAAGGCAGACTGTGTGGAAGTGGTTTAATTTCCTAGCATGTCGCTGATAAACAGTCCATGTTTCACAAGCAAATAACAGTGTGGATAATACAACTGCTTTATAGACTTTCAGCTTTGTTTGCAGGCTTATTCCATTTCTGTCCCTTAAATTCTTGTACAGTCTGCCAAAGGCCGCGCTGGCCTTGGAGATTCTTGCATTCACTTCATCATAAATTGTGGCAGCTTGTGACACAGTGCTGCCAAGATAGGTGAACTTGTCCACAACACTTAGTCTATGACCATTCACCTTGATATTCAGCAGGGTGTGATTGTTCCCTGGAGTTGGCTGGTACATAACTACAGTCTTCTCCAAGTTGTTATTGAACCCAAATTTGGCACAGACATATGAGAAAGCTGAAATATTGTGTTGCATGTCTGCCTCTGAGTTGGTATATAGAGTGCAATCATCAGCAAACAGCAGTTCTCTGACGGTGTCGCTGTTAGTTTTGGTTTTGGCTTTCAGCCTTCTGAGATTGAACAACTTTCCATCCATGCGGTAGTTGATGTCTAGTCCAATGTCATTAATCTCGAAGGTATTCGTCAGCATAGCTGAAAACATGAGGCTGAACAGTGTTGGTGCCAGGACACATCCTTGCTTCACTCCATTGGTGACAGGAAAGGGCTCAGACAGTTCACCATTTTCCTGTACTCTTGCCTGCATACCATCATGAAATAGCCGCACTATTTGGACAAACTTTTGTGGACAGCCATATTTCCCCATAAGCTTCCAGTCCTTCTCTGCTGACTGTATCAAAAACCTTGGTAAGATCAATGAAAATGGAGAACATTTCAGTGTTCTGTTCCTGACATTTCTCTTGCTGCTGCCTTGCAGTGAAAATCATATCAACAGTTCCTCTTTCTTTTCTGAAGCCACATTGACTCTCAGGAAGAAGACCTTGATCGAGATTTGCCATGAGGCGACTTGAGAAGAATTCTGGCGAGTATCTTCCCTGCGATTGAGAGCAAGTAGATGCCTCGGTGGCTGTAGTGATACTGGTGTTTGGGGGAACACCGGAGGTCTTGGATTGTAGTGATACTGGTATTTGGGGGAATATGTCGGCCTAGAATTGTGGTGATACTGGACATTTTGGGGAACTCTCGTTGCTTGGGGTTATGATACTGGACACTGGGGGGTTATCCAAAGCCTAGGGTTGTTTCAATATTAGATATTGAGATTATCGGTCTCTGTGGCTAAGGGCTTGCAAACGCTGTTTGTGAGCCCGTATACCCGGGTTCGAAACACAGCGGTGCTGGTTTTTTTTCGAAAAGTGTATAGGAGCCGGTCGTTCAGAAAGCAATGGCAAACTACTGAATGTAAAATTTGCCCAGGAATCACGAACAGCAAAAATGCTGGGTTGACTGCTGCGTCCTGTGAAGGACAAGCAACTTAAATTTTTAATTGAGATAACGTTTGAGGCTTGGAGTTATGCTGGTATTGGATACTGGGGAAACCCGGAGACATGGGATTGTCAAATATCTGATAGTGGGGAACGCCTGAGATTGTAGTAATGTTGATCACTGGGAAAACTCTGAGGTCTTTTATCGCAGCAATGTTGGTCATTGAGGAATCCACAAGGCCTGGATTCGTATGTAAGTCTACATGGGACGTGAAAGACTAGCATTTTCGATGAATAAACACACAAACAATTATCCTGGTCATTCGATCGTTTTTACTTTCCTAGACTACATGTCCTCAAGTAGTTTCACCCAGTGTATGATGATAGGTCGACAGCAGAGTTGCTACGTTCGTGAGCAAAATTCCACCTTTGCTGACTAACGAAAGCGGTAGCTTTGCAATGATAGGAGAGTACACCAAATTTTCACTTTTTTCTTTTGCTTGACTGGCACAAATGCTTCATTGTTTATGGTCTTCTTCTTCTTCTTCTTCTTCTTCTTCTTCTTCTTCTTCTTCTTCTTCTTCTTCTTCTTCTTCTTCTTCTTCTTCTTCTTCTTCTTCTTCTTCTTCTTCTTCTTCTTCTTCTTCTTCTTCTTCTTCTTCTTCTTCTTTCTTACTTTATTTATTTATTTATTTAAAATTATTATTACGATTTTCCTCCTCATTCTTTTCTTCTGTTGCCACTTCTTCTGCTGTTCTAGTAACGTTACGCTAAAAAAAAAAAAAAAAAGAAGTCCTATATTTTTGCAAGTATGCTGCTATAAATGACATCTCGTAGAGACTCCCACATAGTTTTATGTTTTATGTAGATGTCTACCTCTGTGGATCAATATTCAGTCCGTAATTGACAATCTATATGACAGTTTTAACGGATATATTCAGTTGTCTGTTCCCACTTGTCCGCGTGTGATAGGACAAGTTTCAGTCCGTGCTAGTGACTATCTGTTATGTCCTGTTCAGATATAGTGCAGGTTCATCAGTTGTACGGTTTTAGCCATCAAGATAGTAATAATTATCTTGCGTTTGTGTAGTACGATGTGTGAATCTTAGCAATGAGGCCGCCAGCGACCATAACTAATCTTTAATGGAAATAGCAGTTGCTTGGGACTCATTGCACTCCTTTGTTATCGCGATTAAATCGACGCAATTAACAATAACTCTGTAGCTTACAGTGCATGAAATTGGATGTGACTAAAGAGGGTAGCTTGGGGCTGCTACATGATCCCGCAAAAAACTTTGGCTCTAAAATACAACCAACCGTGAACAAGTCCTACGGAAAAGGGAGGAAACATTCAGCGATCCAAGTTGAAAAGGGGCGCTTCTTGAAAAATATGACTCGGAGAAATCTGCAGGGAGTCTAAATCACCGAGTTACCTCCTTATACCTAGGAAGATCTTCAGAACTGCCTCCTGGAATGTCAGAACTACGTAAGAATTGCCATCCCGAGTGCTAGAATTATGTAAGAACTGCCACCTGGATTGCTAGAACTATGTAAGAATTGCCACATGGAGTGTTAGAAACATGTACGAATTTGGAAATACAGCACAAGCTGTTGGGAAAATTAAATATTATAAGATTAGTTTTTAGAATTATGCAAAACGAAATGGAAGGAAGCAGGCAGAAACATGTAAATAAGAATAGGTGGTGATTTTCCCATGCCATTTGGGGGAAATTGCCCTAGCAGTGAAGGAATGGCCCTAATGTTATTTAAAGAGGCAGAGAAAGCACCGAAAGAGTGGGAAGCAATGAGTTCTAAAATAATAGAAACAACATTTAGGACCACAAAATGAAGGTAAACATGAGTGGCATCCAGTGTTACTACCAACAAATGATAATTATGAATGGGTTAATGTGGACGTTTATGAAGCTTCAAACTACTAAATATAATAAAAGAAATGGCAATAGTACCATGTGTATATGTAATCTAAATGATATAATAGATATAATCGTATAAAATGGGCGTCGCTTGCTGTTAGTAATCACCCTTAATATTTCCACCTACCCATCAGTCCCAGGGTTCTTCTACATAGGGCTTCGATAGGTGTATAAATGTTTGAATCAATTAACTGATAGACAAGTAGAATTAGTGAGTAAAGTGAAAGTAAATTACTCCCACTATGACTAAATAAATGTGGAAACCATTAATGATTTTACGCGAGCTATTCACTAATAAGAATATTCATTTCTGCTATTAGTTGTCTATTAAAATCAAAAATAAGACCAATGAACATGATGTCTGTGATGAAGGGATCAACTAAATTCGAATGAATTACTAACACAACATTGCTTCAGAATTCCATTAGTCAGCTAATTCGGAAAAACAGTCAATTACAATTTTGATGTATAGAATTTAAGAGAAGGAAACAGTAAATACAAGAAAATTAACGAAATATAACACTGCAGTATGCACCTGACGATGTGTTTTAATTGTTTCAGCTTAAGTATTATGAATTTATTCACTTCATATTTGATATTAACATGTAAATTAGGTTATATCTACATGATGCAAACGTTTTATAGCTGTAGATGTTGATTAGATTATATCTACATGATGCAAACATTTTTATAGCTGTAGATGTCGATTAGATTATATCTACATGATACAATCGTTTTATAGTTGTCGATTTTGATTAGATTTTACCTAGATGGTGCAAACGTTTTATAGCTGTAGATGTTGATTAGATCATATCTACATGATGCAAACGTTTTATAGCTGTAGATGTTGATTAGATTTTATCTAGATGGTGCAAACGTTTTATAGCTGTAGACGTTGATTAGATCATATCTACATGACGCAAACGTTTTATAGCTGTAGATGTTGATTAGATTTTATCTAGATGGTGCAAACGTTTTATAGCTGTAGATGTTGATTAGATTATATCTACATGATGCAAACATTTTTATAGCTGTAGATGTCGATTAGATTATATCTACATGATACAATCGTTTTATAGTTGTCGATGTTGATTAGATTTTACCTAGATGGTGCAAACGTTTTATAGCTGTAGATGTTGATTAGATCATATCTACATGATGCAAACGTTTTATAGCTCTAGATGTTGATTAGATTATATCTACATGGCGCAAACGTTTTATAGCTATAGATGTTGATTAGATCATATCTACATGACGCAAACGTTTTTATAGCTGTAGATGTTTATTAGGTCATATCTACATGACGCAAACGTTTTATAGCTGTAGATGTTGATTAGATCATATCTACATGACGCAAACGTTTTTATAGCTGTAGATGTTGATTAGATCATATCTACATGACGCAAACGTTTTATAGCTGTAGATGTTTATTAGGTCATATCTACATGATGCAAACGTTTTATAGCTGTAGATGTTGATTAGATCATATCTACATGACGCAAACGTTTTATAGCTGTAGATGTTTATTAGGTCATATCTACATGATGCAAACGTTTTATAGCTGTAGATGTTGATTAGATCATATCTACATGATGCAAACGTTTTTATAGCTGTAGATGTTGATTAGATCATATCTACGTGATGCAAACGTTTTTATAGCTGTAGATGTTGATTAGATCATATCTACATGATGCAAACGTTTTTATAGCTGTAGATGTTTATTAGGTCATATCTACATGATGCAAACGTTTCATAGCTGTAGATGTTGATTTAGAATTTGCTGATATTCATTCATTCAATAGCATGTCCTTTGCAGAACCTCACTACAAAAACAACCTTCCGGAAAACCTCTCGATCATAAACAAGATGTCCTGCGTCCGATACACCCATCTGGAGATCATCCGCCACATCCTGTACCCATCTTCTCTTTGGCCTTCCTCTTCCTCTCTTCTCAGGCATATGCCCTTCGATTATTGTTCTCTCCAAACTTTCATGACATTTGAAGTGACCAAAATACTTAAATTTTCTTTGTTTTATCGTCTTTGGTAGCTAACCTTCTTCAATATAATGGGAAATGTTGAAGGATTCAATCAGTTTGGCTGCAGAAACAACTATTCCAAAATTAAAGAAAGTGTGTCGTAAGCAATGGATGACTGAAGACATTTTATGCCTAATGGAAACAAGAAGACTCAACAAAAATAATGCTGCCACATATGAAGAAATTCACAGACAAGTCAGAATATTATGTAAGGAGGCAAAAGAAGCATGATTTGAGGAAAAGTGCTTAGAAATTGAAAAACAACACAACAGTCAAAATACCAAATTAGTGCACAAAAGAATTCAGGAAATTACTAATAAAAGAACAAGTACATCAGCAGGCTGTCTAAAAACTAAAGATGGCAAAATCATAACAGAAAATGATCAGATTCTACATGTATGGACAGATTATGTGAAAAACCTGTATAATGATAACAGAAAGGAACAGTATGATATTAGATTTAATAATGAAGGACCACCAATTTTGAAGATGGAGGTTCGAAATGTTCTTAAGCATATGAAAGCTGGCAAGGCCCCCGGTGCAGATAACATCACAACAGAAATGATTAAAGCTTTAGAAGAATATGGAATAGATCAAGTCACCAGACGGCTGAACACATTATATGATACCTTCTGAATTATGTAACTCTGTATTTATTGCAATCCTAAAGAAATCAGGAGCCTTGGAATGTGATCAACATAGAACAAATAGTATAATGAGTCACATCACAAAGATTGTGCTACGAATTATCATGCAAAGAGTGAGGAAGAAAATACAAACTGAAATAGGGGTAGAACAATGTGGGTTTGTAGAAGGAAAGGGTACAGTAAATGCTGTGTATATGCTGCGAACAGTTATTGAACGTGCTATAGAAGTAAACAAGGATATTCATCTTTGCTTTATTGACTACACACAGGCTTTTGATAGAGTTAGACATGTCAACATGGTGGATATGCTTGTAGATCTACAAATTGATGGGAAGGACATTAGACTTATAAAAAACATATATTGGAAACAACAAGCTGCCATAAGGATTGATAATGTAGTGGGACAATATCAGCCTATTAAGAGAGGTGTTAGGCAGGGATGTGTAATGTCTCCAGATCTTGTTTCCCTATACAGTGAAAATAGTTTCAGAAATGTAGAAGATATAAATGCAATCAGCATTGGAGGACGAAACAGCAGATGATACAGTATTGATTGCAGACAATGCGCAGGATCTGCAACAATTATTAGATGCGGTTATTGTACACAGTGAGCAACTGGGGATATAATTAAATTGTAAAAAGACACAGATTATGGTAGTCACTAGAAAGTACGAAATACTACAATGCAATATACAAGTAAATGGAACTATTCTTCAGCACGTGAATCGGTACAATAATCTCGGAACAGTCATAACATCTGATGGGAGATGCATTGAAGAGATTAGAACAAGAATCGCCATGGCGAAAGTGGCCTTTAGCAAGATGAAAAACATTCTGACCAATAAAAAGGTGTCAATTGAAACGAGAAAAAGAGTGTTGAGGGGATATATAGAGCCTTTTCTTTTGTATGGATGTGAAATTTGGACAATGAGCAGTCAAGTTGAAAAACATCTGATGGCTGCAGAAATGTGGTGTCTGAGGAAAATGCAAAGAATACCATAGACAGACAGAAAAACCAATGACCAAGTACTACAGGAGACAAATGACAATCGTAAATTGATTAGAGAAATTAGACGTAGACAGTCAAAATATTTTGGACATGTAATGAGAAGAAATGGATTGGAGAACTTAATGACAACTGGCAAGATCGATGGGAACAGACCAAGAGGAAGACCAAGAGGAAAATACCTGGATGGCTTGGCCACATGGCATGGACGAGACAGGAACACTGAGCTGATCCACGACTCTGGTGATCGAGTGAAATGGTGAGCCATGACCGCCCACGCTTTCCGGCATGGCACATGATTGATTGATTCTTCGATATTTAGTTCTTAAAGTATGGATGCATTTGTTGTTTTCTTATCCAAGATATTCTTAGAAGTCGTCTATAACAAAAGGGGAAAAAAAACATATATTGGAAACAACAAGCTGACTTTAGGATTGATAATGAAGTGGGACAATATCAGTCTATTAACATAGACAGGGATGTGTAATGTCTCCAGAACCTTATCTCTTATCAATCAATCAATCATCATGTGCCATGCCGGAAAGCGTGGGCGGTCATGACTCGCCATTTCACTCGATCACCAGTGTCGTGGATCAGCTCAGTGTTCCTGTCTCTTCCATGCCATGTGGCCAAGCCATCCAGGTATTTTCCTCTCGGTCTTCCTCTTGGTCTGTTCCCCTCGATCTTGCCAGTTGTCACTAAGTTCTCCAATCCATTTCTTCTCATAACATGTCCAAACAATTTTGACTGTCTACGTCTAATTTTCTCTTATACAGTGAACATATTTTCAGAAATGTAGAAGATATAAACAGAATCATCATCGGAGGATGAAACATAAATCACATTTGATATGCAGATGATATAGTATTGATTGCGGACAATGAGCAGGATCTGCAACAATTAGCAGATGCGGTTCTTGCACACAGTGAACAACTAGGGTTAGAATTAAATTATAAAAAGACACAGATAATGGTCGTTAATAGGAAGAACGAAATACCACAATGTAATATACAAGTAAATGGGAATATTCTTCAGTAAGTGAATAGGTACTATTATCTAGGGACAGTAATAACATCTGATGGGAGATGCCTTGAAGAGATTAAAACAAGAATCGTCATGGCAAAAGTAGCCTTTAACAAGATTAAAAATATACTGACCAATTAAAAGATGTCAACTGAAACGGGAAAAAGAGTGTTGAGGTGCTACATAGAGCCTGTACTTTTGTATGGATGTGAAGCGTGGACAATGAGCAGTGAAGCTGAAAAACATATGATGCCTGTGGAAATATGGTTTCTGAGGAGAATGCAAAGAATACCAAGGACAGACAGAAAAATCAATGACCAAGTTCTTCAAGAAACAAAATAAAAATCGTAAATTGATTAGAGAAATTAAACGTAGACAGTCAAATTTTTTTGGACATGTTATGAGAAGAAATAAATTGGAGAATTTGGTGACAACTGGCAAGATCGAGGGGAAGTGAACAAGGGGAAGACTGAGAAGTAAATATCTGAATGGCTTGACCACGTGGCATGGTCGACACAGGAGCATTGAGCTGATCCACGACTCTGGTGATCGAGTGAAATGGCGACTCATGACCGCCCACGCTTACCGGCATGGCACATGATGGATGGATGGATAACATTTATATTCAAAGGCTGTTCAGCTTGTTTATTTAGTGTCCAGGTCTCACAGGCGTATGTTGCAATTGGAAAGATATTTGCTGATAAGCAACATTAAATGAACACTAATGAGATATAAACAATGAAATTAATAACTTTAGGATATATCAGAAACTAGGAAACTAGAAATAATGTATGGTTACTGTCGTTATTAAGTACCAGATCATGCATCATTTAGTAGACGATGTGAGTACTGAAATCCGTTGTTAGAAGGGTAATGTCCCCCCACCATCTGTGCTGTCCTACCCGATTCATACAATCTAAAACTGCAGGTGCCAATTCTAGAAATGCCCATAAGTGAAATGAAGACATTCGGCGATCTAGATCCCCGCAACGTCATCTGCATCGCGCCATCTCTCTTCTAGAAGAGCCTGTTTTCCTCTTGGTTAGCTTGGTTATTCTTATTTCAATATCTTTGGACTCGTTCGTGATTGGTTGTATGTTGTGGCTAACGTTGTTTTTTTTTTGTTTTTTTTTTTCATGATGTGAAAGCCAGTCCCTAGCCCAACCCTCTTTCGTCTCCTCTTATGACTTGAATGGTGGGTTACATTGTGATACTGGTTCGAAATGGAGGAGCGGGAGTGTACATAGAATACCCAAATAATACTAGGGACACAGCCAGAGTATCGACAGGAAAGTACTGTCATAACTATGATGCTAAAATTAAGGCAATCAAGATAGCAACAGAGAAATTACTAAATACCAGCAATGGTACACAACCTGTTGTGCTATTGACAGATGCAAAATCAGTACTCGAGGTGCTCCTGTCTGGGGAAATTGCCAGTACTAAGGACACTACTTTCTCAACTCAACAGTCAGCATAAGATTACCATACAGTGGATACCATCACACTGTGGAGTACCCGGAAACGACAGAGCTGATCAATTGGCTAAGGAGGGAGCCAAAGAAAAACAGCCTGATGTGCCCGTTACATACCACCAAAAGAAAAGAATGATCAAATCAGTCAGAAAGCCACCAAAGACCTGCTCTAGGTGACTACCACGTTATGGACAGACCAGAACAAGTCATTATTCTGCGCCTCAGAACAGGACACAGTAGATTACGCAACCACATGTATACAAAATTCAAGATTGGTGAAACAGCCATGTGCACATGTGGATTGGCGTCGCAGACAGCAGAGCACATACTCCAAGACTGCCCAAAATATAACATATCTAGGCAAATCGTCAGGCCTAGAGAGACGACAGTGGAAGATAAACTCTATGGACCACTGTGTGAACTAAAAAATACACTTAAATTCATACAAGAGACAACATTACAGTTATAGACATATTTCAAGCGAACGAAAGAAGAAGAATTGTGATACTATTCTTGACTTCCCTTAAGGGTCACGGGCGGTATCCACCTTAGTCGCTTCTTACGGAGTTTGTTAGTCGCGGTTCCAACTTCACGGCAACGGGTCGTCCCCATTATGCTCCGTTTCTGTGCCAGTGACTATCACACAAAATGCTCCACACTGCCCAAGGTGAAAAGAGGAACAGACAGGAGTCTCGGCAAGCCATCAGCCCGCAAAGATACAATGTGCATAATGCCGCCGTCAGAATGCCAACACAAAAGTCCTCCACGGGAAATATAGTTCATCAAATCATCGTCGATGGAATCGGTAATCACAAGAAAGACTTCATTGACCAGGGTTTTATCCCTTATGGCTCGGTATCTTTTCGCAGGGTGACCCGCAGAAAGCGCCGCACAAAGTACGAACTCCGTAGCTCCAGCGACGACTCCCAGGAGTCTCCTGACAAATACACGCGTGAACCGAAAAGACAAATCAGTCAATTCAGTGACAGCCGGCCGCCATCGTTCTAAACATGCAGTTCACGCTACAAACAACGGCGGATAGATGTAAAGGCATTCCACACGAAATTCACAGCTCACAGTGTCGCGCCACGCACTCACTCAGTAGTACGGCGACGGAACCATTAAATTATTCTTACGGAGTGGTAGGTTGTAGTGTTCTTATTGACTGCTTCCCTTTACTGTCTAGTTAACACACAAGCCAAGTTCCCTTAGCCGCCTATTACGACATGCAATGTAGGTTGCTGTGTTTGCTTCCTCTTGGGGTCCCGGTAACACACGGTCAAATTTATGGTTCCTGTCTTTAACCAATTTTAACATACAGCTGTGAATCCTGGGCAATTAGTAAAACAGGTGACAAAATTCCTCGTAGCCTTTCAGATGTGGTTTTATAGAAGAAAGCTGAACATTGATTGGGCAGCTAAAGTGAGAAATCTGGACATTTTGTGATAGCTTAGTCGTAAAGTCAACCTATCACAAACATCAGAAAGAAGCAGTCATCAGTTTTGACCACATTGTGAGAAGACCCAAATGGAACATGTGACAACCGAAAGAATTTGTGGAAAGAGAGAGAGAGAGAGAGAGAGAGAGAGAGAGAGAGAGAGAGAGAGAGAGAGAGAGAGAGAGAGAGAGAGAGAGAGAGAGAGAGAGAAGGGGAGGGGAGGGGGGAGACACAGCGTGAGAAAATTCTTAACAGTCTTGTGTCATGACAAGGAAGGGAGTCAATACACGAATTTATCCATGCCATCGGAGATCCCAATTTGTGGAGAGGCTTGATCACCCAAGCCAGCCGGCAAAGAACTGATTGATGATGATGATGATGATGATGATGATGATGATGATGATGATGATGATGATGATGATGATGTCTTTAACAAGTACCCATCGAGCAACATTTAGTAGATTAATTTTGTATTGACGTCCTTAGAGAAGGGCAACGGAAAAAACAACAACATAAAACACGGTGACGGAAGAACACTTAAAATAGAAAAGTTAAGCAGCAGATTTAAATCGTTGCACAATCTGAGCTACTAAAGTCAGAAGCCATGAAAAGTATACAGACGTTTATAAAGAAATTCTAAAGGAATTAGTTATTTTTTTTTAAACATAAAGTGTTATTCACCTCTTTGTGATATTTGTGATAAGTTGTGTTTGTGTCCTGGTTTCAAAATATGTTTTTATCGCTCTGTTGTGTGTTGTCCACGATTCACAGTCATGTTTTAACTCGATCATACATAACGCTCAAGAATTGTTTGTTCTAGCTTCATATAACAGGGACTTATTACAAACGTGCTTCGTTATTAACAAGCTAGTTTTCTCTCTCTCTCTCTCTCTCTCTCTCTCTCTCTCTCTCTCTCTCTCTCTCTCTCTCTCTCTATCTATCTATCTATCTATCTATCTATCTCTCTCTTTCTCTCTCTCGCTCTCGCTCTCTATCTCTCTCACTTTCTCTCACACACATTCTCACACATACACTCTCTCTCATCATAACCCTCTCTCTTACTCTCCCTCTCTCTCTCAAACACGCATCTCCTCTCTCACATTTTCTCTTACACTCTATCTCACACACACACACACACTCACTCTTTTACTCTCTCTCTCTCTCTCTCTCTCTCTCAGTCTTTCTTTCTCACTCACACGCACTTTCACTCACACAGACACACACTATCTCTCTCTCTCTCTCTCTCTCTCTCTCTCTCTCTCTCTCTCTCTCTCTCTCTCTCTCTCTCTCTCTCTATCACAAACACACTTTCTCACACACATTCTCTCTTACACACTCTCTCACTCACACAATACCCTCTCTCGTTCTCTGTTGTTGTCTAAGATTAGCTTCATAAGAGATGTTGAATGAAATAACATATGAGAGAAAAGAGAGAAGATGGGCAGAATGTCAGACGGGCCTGCGTGCCCAATTCTTAACCTTTTGAAATTAAAATTTGTTCGTTCGTGCGTTCGTTCATGCTCTCTCTCTCTCTCTCTCTCTCTCTCTCTCTCTCTCTCTCTCTCTCTCTCTCTCTCTCTCTCTCTCTCTCTCTAACACACTATCTCTCTCTTTCTCTCTCTCTAACACACACTCTCTAACACACACACACTCTCTCTCTCTCTCTCTCTCTTCTCTCTCTCTCCTTCTCTCTCTCTCTCTCTCTCTCTCTCTCTCATGTGTGATACATCTCCCTCTGTTGTATACCATGTTTCTAAAGACTTGAATTTCGCACCTGTGTTTGCGTACATTAAAAACAGCAGGTTATACGTTTCGATCATAAAAACATAGCCATACGACAGAGCACCATAAACACCTGTAGCGCTTAGAGACAACCGAATCACAGAAAACGTTCACAGCGGATAACGTTGGATAGATACGATATGTGAAATTGAGAATACCATCGAGAGGAAAATACCTGGATGGCTTGGCCACATGGCATGGACTAGACAGGAACACTGAGCTGATCCACGACTCTGGTGATCGAGTGAACTGGCGAGTCATGACCGCCCACGCTTTCCGGCATGGCACATGATTGATTGATCATGAAAGTGGCGCGCACGAAACCTCTCTCCTTATTTGTGTTCTTAGCCCCACGTTGAAACGCAAGACAGAGATAAAGACAAGAACTAGTAATACTAATATTGCACCGAATTATGTCTTCTTAATTGTTCTTTCTCCGTGTTTCACATCTTGAGAAATTCGGGAACTATCCTTATTTAAGGGTCAAATGTATAAAATGACAAAATAAATACGATTATATATATATATATATATATATATATATATATATATATATATATATATATATATATATATATATATATATATATATATATATATATATATATATATATATATATATATATATATATATATATATATATATATATATTCTTCTTCTTCAGCATTCCGAGCCATTGAGGTTCTTTGCTGCAAATACAATCTGTCTCCATTCGTCTCTCTGGTGGACCTTCTCTTGCCAGTCGTTGATTCCAAGTGCTTGTAGGTCTGTATGTATATTATCTCTCCACCGCCTTCTTGGTCTACCTCGGGGTCTACGGTCATTTATTTCCTGAGTGTAAGCGAGTTTTGTTTCCCTATTATCTTCCATTCTTTCTATATGCCCCAGCCATTGTAGTCTATTAGCCTTCATGATACCAGTGATTAGCGGGGACTTAAACAAATCATAAATGTCTTTGTTACTTCTTCTTTTCCACTCTCCACTTTGTGTATCCCTAATGGGTCCAAAGATGCGTCTTAAAACTTTGTTCTCAAAGGTTTGTAACAAGGCTTCGTCTCCTTTCGTTGTACTCCAGGTTTCAGAGCCATACAGCACAACTGGTCTGATCAGTGTTTTGTATATTGTGATTTTGGTGTTACGAGATAGCGCCTTTGATTTTAGTAGATGTTGTAGTGCATAGTATATCTTATTTCCAGAGTTGATTCTAGTTTGTATTTCTTCCCTTATGATGTTGGAGCAGTTGAAGATTGTACCCAGGTATTTGTATGTTTCCGTTCTTTTAATGGTCATATTATCTATTTGTATGTGGCCAGAGTTTTTAGCCATTCCATCTCTTGAAATTACCATATATTCTGTCTTATCTTGGTTGATAACCAGCCCCATCTGTTGGGCCTTTTCCTTTAAGTGAGTCAATATTTCTAATGTCTTTTGTTCACTTTGCCCTATAATATCTATATCATCTGCATAACCAAGCAGCTTGGATGATATATATATATATATATATATATATATATATATATATATATATATATATATATATATATATATATATTAGAAGTCGGCGTGGCCGAAGGGTTTAACGAGCTTGCGCTTAAACTTTCTCTGGTGACCGCGATAGGTTATTCGTTCTGCTCTGTGGCCAGTTGGACTTAGTGTTGACTTCTCGTCCCTGATTTTGGGACGTTAATTACAAGTAACTCTGAAGTCGGTGTGGGTTCGACTGATGGCGAGGGACACTGGTAATAGGGAAAGCTAATTCACACCCAGGCAAAAATCAGTCCAATGCACTCCCTAGTAGTAGAAACTGTTAGTGGCAGTAGCTGGTGTGTGGAATATGGTTGAGTTCAAAGCTAGCAAAACATGGGGGGGGGGGTGTATAGGGGAATAGAACTGTTGCATATTATCCAAGTTAATGAAAATAAGCGCTCAAATGCTGATGAATCTACGACAGCTCCAGCAAATCGTTAGGGCATTTATTTCTCCAAGTACTATTGCTCAAGGATTATGGGAGAGATTGAAAGAAACGCGTAACTCTATCAGCGCTCATATTAGATGCCTTCCCCTGCATAGACAGAATGAAAACAAAATGTTCCAGAAAGTGTTGAGCTTTTTAAATTAAATGAAATAACAGATCCACCCACAATAAATATTCTGTTATTTGCAGGTCTCTGTGGCTAAGGGCTTGCGAACGCGGTTTGTGAGCCCTTATACCCGGGTTCGAAACACAGCGGTGCTGGTTTTTTTCGAAAAAGATATAGGGACCGGTCGTTCAGAAAGCAATGGCAAACTACTGAACGTAACACTTGCCTAGTACATCAACAGCAGCTGAAAATGCTAGTGTTGACTGCAACGTCCCGTAAGGGATACGCAACAATAATTTAAATTTAAATTTACAGACGAACAGTGCGTTTTACAGCGACGAGGACAGACTACAAAATCACATTAATAAGTTGAGTTCAACATGCAGAAGATACAATATGAACACAAATATAACCAACACGGAAGTAATGAAGGTTAGCAGAACTCCTGCTCCACTAAATGTTCATATTAATAGTAACCCTTTGAAGCAAATTAAAGAATTTAAATGTCTAGGAAGTATGATAACAGGGGATGGCAGAATAGACCGAGAAATCAAAATCTGATGTCAGAAAGCTAGCACGCTTATACATCAATTGACACTGATACAACCAAAATGTATCAATATTTGTAATACTACAGACAATAAAGATACAGATAATAACAGATAATAAAGATAAAGATAATATACAGATAATAAATAACATATTCATATCAACCCTATGCTACCAATGTCAAATATCAGATACGCAAAATCAACACCTGCAAGATGAAATATATGAGGACAGCTGTGAACTTAACCACCCGAGACCGAGTAAGAAATGATGTCATCAGACAGTGGGATTATCATCTTCTGCAACATATATTGAAAGTAAGATATCAAATAGTTAGGCCTTCCCGTTACAATAAAATAATATCATTCTCCAGTACTGGCGCTACACCAAAGAATATTTGACCCGAGAGCAAGAGGGCGCTCGAAAAGAAAATTGATCGGCGACATCAAATACATTGCACAATCACGAAATGACACTATCCAGAGCCAACCATCGGGCGCTGTAACGCCAACTAACGAAGCCGTAAAAGGGGAAGAAGATGGTATTGCATTTTTTTTTTAAACAGTAATTTACTGCCAATATATCTTGCGGTGTATGGCAGAGGGGTCTTTGAGCCTGAGGAATTAGGGCCGCCTGGCAAGTGCAGTCACCGCGAACTGTGCAGGTTAGAGTTTTCAATTTGCTGCCTACAGAAAAAAAAATCCCAACAACTTACCGAGGATTCGAACCCGGGTTTCCCGAAGGAGAATCCGGCGCTCTAGCCAGCCGCTCCTCGCAGTATTGAATGAAATAACATTTATAGCACTAGGTAACTATATTAGAAATACGTTGTTTGGTTTTAATATAAAGCAAAAACTGTTGTCTTTATATTTCTATTGCCAATATTGTCTTTGCCGGTCTCCCTGGCCGAGATGTTAGCAGCTTTCTCCGTAACCCCGAATACTCTCGTGGTTGACGTGAGCGCAAGAGAATTGGAAGCGGTTCGAGTCGCGCCAGTGATTTATGAGAGTATGGAGCCGGTCGCTCAGAAAGTTGTGGCGTGCTGATGAGCGTAATCTAGCCTAGGAATCAACATACAGCTGAAAGATGCTGATGTTGACCGCAATAGACTGAAACAGGATGGAAACGCGGAAAAAGAAACCACATTGTCTTTGTGAGGTATAGTGTATAGACAACATTCTTTGTTTTCTTGCAGAATCTCAACCAACTCTTTTTCATTGATTTTATAATACAATAGTCTTCTGCAGTCACTACCTTCATAAAAGCATTATACGAAACATCAAGATTATACGTAGATTTCCTTGTTTGTTTACAGAGATGGAGGATATGGCTGGTGTACTAAGAAACTACGGCAGTTTCGCCGTGGCGTCAAGCACAGACGGCAACCAGGAGAATGGCGGGAGCACAGACACGGCCACTGGTGGCAGTTACACACTTGTAAACAACACAGCCAGTCAGGCGTCTCAGCCAAAGTAGGGTATATATGTGTAGTTACAAAGAAAAAGTAGTATCTGTATAATAAACAATATATATCATCATCATGTGCCTTGCAAAATAGACTTGGCATTCATGTATCTCTACAGATCAGGGTCCTTAATCGCATCTCATCATGTTCCTCTTCTTGTACCTTGCGGTGTTGAGGTGAAGTATAAACTTCGTGAGAGTGCACGATTATGGGCTTCATATATCGACATTCCCATGGATTCTACTATTCCCTCCGTCCAACGTTTACGTGGTCGGCCTCTTCCTCTGTTTCAATCTGGTCTGTACATCATTGCTTGTTGTGGCATACTGTTGACTGGTAACCTACTTGCATGGCCAAACCATATGACTTGCTGCTTTCTAATAAAATCTAGTGCTGCTTTAACCCCCACTTTAGTCCTGATTTCTTCATTTCTGATCGTATCTTTTCTTGATACGTTGAGTATTCTTCTCAGGAACCTCATTTCTGTTGTTGTGATTTTTCTTTTCTCTTTTTCTGTCATTGTCCAGGTTTGGCATTGGTAGCATAGAGTTGGTAGGAAGATAGTGTTGTAGTGCTTTCTTAGTAGTTATTGATACATGTTTGTTCTTTAGTATTGGTGCCATTTGTCCAATGAGTTGATTTGCCTTATTGCACCTATTTTCGATCTCGTCTTCTGATCTGCCATTTGATGATATTATACTTCCTAGGTACTTGAAACTCTTGACTTGTTTCAAGGGATGTTCGTTTAGATGAATTGTTGTTGTTTGTTCTTCTTTAGTTATAATCATTACTTCTGTTTTGCTTGTGCTAATTTTCATGTTATGTTCCCTACACATTTCGTTTAGACTATTCATGTGGTCTTGTAATTCAGCTTCTGATTTTGCTATTAGTGCTTGGTCGTCCGCAAACAGGAGTTAATCTAATGTTTGGATTTGCAGATGGTTCTTCTTCTGTGTTCTCGTCATGCGGTATTCTTGCTGTCTCTGCTTGGCTGGTTTCTTTACATATGTTGTCTATATATGTCATGAACAAGAGAGGGGACAGGACACAACCTTGTCGTACTCCAGATCTTATGGTGAAGGGTTCTGAGTGTCCTCCAGTTGCTCTCACTATGCATTCACTGTTGTTGTATAAACTTCTACATAGGTTTGTTAGATGTGTACTCACTCCTTAATGTTCCATATAAATTCAGCTGATGATTGATATCCCTCTATGACACCGTCTTAGGCTATCCAAATAAACAATAGGTTGCATAATAAATATTAAATGTTTGGAGTGGAGAATGGAGGGGAGAAAGAGAGAAGGGAAGGAGGGAGGGGAGAGAGATCAGCATATACATAAAGAGTGGACAGACTGGTTAAGAGAGATCAGGTAGACTTTCAGCCTGTAATGGAATTGGTGGAACTGCAGTAAAGCTTTTAAAATGTAGTATGAATAATGTATGTTTGTGTGCTGATGAAGGCTTTAGCCGCAGCGTCAAGTTTGTCACTTGTGATTGTATTCTAGTAAAGCGTAGCGATTCTACTTCTTGTCTACGTTGATTCACTTGTTGCCTGTCCGCCTGTAAGGACGCGAGACTTCGTATTGGTATCATCAATTAAAAGAGAGATAGTAGATTGTCACTCCCGTGTGTTACCGAGACCTGCAAAGACTGTAACCTACCACTCATGTCGAGGAAAGCAAATAAGGAGGGTTGGCGCGAAACTGGCTTGCCTATTCCGAAGAAAGCTAGTTGCAAAACCCAACCAACAACGAAACAACGAACAAGTCTAAAGAAAATAATTTCCAATATCACGTGTGTAATCTTACTTTACTGCCTGTCAAATCACTGATTTGCCTGTGTTAGCAGACCTAAATATTCAAAGCTGCGTATTTTCTGTAATTTCTCCCCATAACGTAATTGTTTTATCAGTTGTCATTATGTTTGTTGCATTTAAATATACATATTTTTCACAATACTCTTACAATGACTTTATTAGATACTCAATTCCCATTTGTGTTGTTGATAATAATACTGTGCTCTCATATATCCATGTTAAGATATGTCTATACCTCCGCTTATAAATAGATCATACTGTTCTTTGTCAGTAGATTCTCTAGCATTCTCTCATTTGCGTGTTTTATTTGTGGTTGGGTTTGTGTGTCACTAACTGTCTGTGTATGTGTGTTTTTCCGGCCTCTGTGTTTGTATGTCTGTGCCTGAGTGTGTCTGAGTGTGCATCTATGCGTGTGTTTGTATATGTGTGTATCTGTATGTGTTTGTTTTTGCTTGTGTTTTCGTCTGTAAATGTGTGCGTGTTTGCGTCTGTATGTGGATGAATCTGGCTGTCTGTGTATGTATGCATGCGTGTATTTTTACGTGTTTGCGTGTACCTACTCCAATCTGTGGATCTATTTGTATATGTGTGTGTCAGTATTACGTTTCTGTGTGTGTGTTTTTTTCATGTAAGTGTGGAGTGTGTGTCTGCATCAGTGTGTGTGTGTGTGTGTGTGTGCGTGTGTGCGTGCGTGCGTGCGTGCGTGCGTGTGTGTGTGTGTGTGTGTGTTTTGATATTATATATGTGTTTGCATGCACACTTAAGCCAAATTTATCTTGAATTTTACTTTGATAGTTACTTCACATTATAACTAGGCTTATACCCTACTAAGGTAGCAAGCACAATTATATACAATACCGGACAACAGGAACACGTACAAGACTAATTCTACTTAACATTCACATACCAAACCCATTCACATGGATTTAGTCTACTTTATGTCTTTCACAGCTGGTGTTCATTGTAGGCATTTATAGATACTAATATTACAGCTGACGTTGTATGTAAAAGAGTATATAACGTATAGCATTGTATGGGTGTCTTAGCTTGTCTGAAATTATCAGGGCTTATCCTGAACAGTAGCAGATGTTTTGTTGGAACAAGTTTATATTGCTTGCTGTTTGCATTATGTTCATGAATTGTATCTGTGACAATGATAGTTCATATACTTCTGTGTCTGCACTATATATGTCAGCATTACAATAGCCTATGATACAAGAAAAAGATATAGGAGAAGGCAAACATAAATATGGCAATATAATGTTGGAAATTATGGAGCTGTACAAAAAAGCAAAGAAAAAAACAACAACTGCCAATTGGACTTTCTAAAAACTAATATGCACTGTTAAGTTAGTTAGCTGCATATGCTATACAGGACGTTGCAGTCAGCCCCAGCATATTTAACTGTTTGTGATTTCTTGGCAAGCTTACATTCAGTAGTTTGCCATTGCTTTCTGAACGGCCGGCACCCATACCATTGTATAAAAACCAGCGTAAGGTTGCTTCGAAATCTCCCCCAGCTGTGTTGTGAACGCGCTATGCAATACTGCATTTGTAAATCCTTTGCCACAGCGCCAGCAATATACACTAAACCACACAAACAATTGTATCCTTAAAGAAACCAACAAAGCTTGACAAAAGAAACTATATGTGAACTGACGGAAAGGAATAGAATAAAATAATATACGCCTGGATATAAAGCATTGTGCAAAGAATTACAAGCTATGTGCAAACAGGTGAAACAACAGTGGCTGAAAGCTAGTGCATAGATTGAAAAAAAAGATGGAAAACAGTCATCATACAAGACATATGCATGCACAGATACATAAAACGGTCCATAAGATACGAAAGGCATATTCAGAAGAAAGTATCAAAGATAGCGAAGGACAGATTCTACTTGGTGAGAACAATATATAAAAAAGATGGATATAATATGTAAGAGAATTGTTTGAGGATAAATGATGCAATACACCGATGTTGACCAATAATGAATGCTCTAATATTCTCAAGTCGAAAGTAGAGAAAGCAATTACTGGCGCCTTGATAGATGGTAGTTTGTAAAATGGAGTTAAGCCTGGGCTGAATTTAGAGACTATGTGTTGCCCGTACAGCATGATCCCTCTCTTGACATGCCTAGTTTACTCCATATGAAAGGTAACACCAATACGTCTCGAACAAGACTATCTGCAGAAGCTGCCAGATCAGTAAAGCAATACTTTAAATGTCCGCCTGTCAGAGCTTAGTCACAATTGTTTGGTTGCGTTATAAGAAGAAATCAATTTAGGAACTTGGTGACAACTGACAAGATTTATTCACTACCGAAGAAGAGATCGAATTTCTCGTAAATCTAGACTGCATATCTTGTACAGGCCCCAGAGATGATCTAGACTTCTAAATAGTGACCAGGCGAAGGAAAGTAAGGCGACAATTAGTCTAGGCCGTGTGCCTATGGATCCTGCTACACCAAGCCTGGGAAGTACAAGATCTCCCAGTCTTACACTTTCTCACAACACGGAGATAGGAAGACGAATAACAAAGTTACACACTTTCGCTCTGTCACACTAGATCTACTAAGTTATAGTATTGGTAAATGCACTTACAGACCAGTGTTACATCTGTAAAATGTATACCCTTTTAAGGATATATTTATTTAGGGTGACACAAACAATTATTAACCAAAACCACATATTTGGTTCGTGAATCCTAAGTCTACTAGAGTTTTGGTGTTTTTATCTAATGAGCAATATTAGCTCTTTTATAATAAAATCATTGTCTGTATCTTGGCTCTAGTCGGAATTGGTAAGTTAGTTGAGGTGTGGCTCAGATGGGGATATCTGCCGCTTAGCTTCGGCTTCTTGTCCTCGCAGCTGGTAGTCGTGGTTCTCAAAGTCTGTTTTCTCTACCTTCCCCTCAGTCGACAATGATTTTCACGTCTCTCCACACTGGATACGAGCTTTGTACAATTGTCAATGTTCTGGAATTACTGTTACTGCGGTTAACTGCCTGTGGTTTATTAAAGTCCGTGCTAAGCAGCATTTGCTTTTGTTAATGGTTGCTATATTAAAATAGGTGTGGCAAGTAAGCTACGATGAGTGTGAATTGTCGCTTAGAAAACGTTAGTACTTGGTACGTTTTTGTAGTCAGATATTGCTTCGATCAGCGTGGGTACACAACAATCCAGTATTTCTTCAGAGCAAACGCTTCCTTTGTAGAAGCCGGAGCTTGTTCGAGCTGAATCAATTATTGGAGACCCAGAAGTATTGTTAGCTAAATATTGCCACGATGGAAATCTTACTGTAATAAGTTACTGGGACTATCAATCTCCATGTGCGTCCGACTTCTTAAATATCGGCTTTGCTAATCGAACTACTTACTGTACGCAGTTTCTTCCCTGCTGAAAAAAAAAAAAAAACCGGACCGCGACATTTGTTTCCCGATAATCGGTCCAATTGTAAGATGAGACCAATTCCAGCCAAATTTTCTAGGTATGGCTGTTGTCTCAATTCGCGTATCATCCCTTCTACTTACCGTCTAATTTACAATATTATAGACAAAAGAGAAGGATTGTTCCACAGAATGTGTCACACCCATGCAGTATCCCTCTCTTGATCTGCCTAGTTTACTTCATAGGAAAGGTAACACCAATACGTCTGGAACCATACCAGCTGTAGAAGCTGCTGGATCAGCAAAGCAATACTTTAACTTTAACTGTCCTCCTGTCAGAGCTTAGTCGCGATTTTTTGATCATGTTATGAGAAGAAATAAATTGGAGAACATGATCTACAACTGGCAAGATCGAAGAGAAGAGAACAAAGGGAAGACAGAAGTAAATACCCGATGGCTTGGCCACGTGGCATGATCAGAAAACCTTAACCTGCTAAGTTCTTGGCAACTGCACTAGCCAGGCGGCATTAATTCCTCCAGCTCAAGACCCTCAAGGTACTACAGGCAGCAATGACAGTTTTACTCATTCATTCAGTAGCATGTCCTTTGCAGAACCTCGCTCCCATAACAACCTTCCGGAAAACCTCTCGATCATAAGCAAGATGTCCAGCGTCCGATACACCCATCTGGAGATCATCCGCCACATCCTGCACCCATCTTCTCTTTGGCCTTCCTCTTCCTCTCTTCCCAGGCATATACCCCTCCATTATTGTTCTCTCCAAACTTTCGTGACGTTTCAAGTGACCAAAATATTTCAATTTTCTTTGTTTTATCGTCTTTAATAGCCAACCTTCTTCAATATTCAGCTCTTGAAGTATGGATGCATTTGTTCTTTTCTTTACCCAAGATATTCTTAGAACTTGTCTATAACATTTATATTCAAAGGCATTTATGCGCTGTTCAGCTTGTTTAGTAAGTGTCCAGGTCTCACAGGCGTATGTTGCAATGGGAAAGATGCATGCTCTTAAAAATCTAATTTTTGTAGTTCTGTCTGTCCCATTCCATAATTTATTCAGTTGTTTTAGTCTTTGAAGAGCAATTGATAGTCGTCGTTTAATTTCTTTCATTGTGTCACCGTTGTTGGTAATCAATGACCCAAGATATTCAAATTTTCCACCACCTCCAATTTTTCCTCATATATTTCTTTCTCCATTGTGGTTTTATCTGTATGCATTATCTTTGTTTTTGCTATGTTAAGATATAAGTTGTGATTTTCACTATTCAATTGGGTTGAGGCTATTAGGTTTTCTATACCAGTCTGTGTTGTGGATAGCAATACTGCATCATCAGCATACCGAATCTATGGTATGTCATGACCACCGATATTTAGGGCTCCCTGTTTATATCATCTCTTACATTTTTCATTATATTTTCGGCGTACATGTTAAACAAATAGGGGGACATCACACATCCCTGACGGACTCCTTGCTTGATGCCAAACCAATCTGATGTCTCGCCATCTATTCTAACCACTGCTTGTTGGTCTAGATCAGGGGTCACTAAACTACGCCCCGCGGGCCGGATCCGGCCCGCGACGTCATTTCATCCGGCCCGCCGTCGGTACTCGAACTTGTTTGATATAACTATGAAACAAGAGACGTTGTGATACAATTTAAATGTAAATATTATGTTTAGAATAATAGGAGATCATCACACGTGCGGAGACCTCTTGGCTGCACTAAGTTGTTTATTTAGGTGGCCCTATTTATAAATTTCGCGAACCTTATTATGAGATATATTCTATTACCAAATGAAGCCGCCTGCCGCAACTCTACAAGAGTATGGAGTAGCATATCCCTTGATACCCTGGTAAAAAATGTATAGGATGCTGGGATGTGTTGGCGTGCCTTTAACAGCCCAGTTAAAACCATGCTTTGGCATTGGGAACAACTTAGCCCGAAGAGATGCTGATGTCTAATTTTCAGCAGAGGGTTTGAACTTAAACCCCTGAGCCACTACCAAGTAGATGGGCGAACATGCCCCAGGCACGGCCGAGCGTAGCCACTGTTTTTCCAGACCGCAGTTGAGAGGGTAGACAGGCCCTGTGAAGATCCAAAATATCCAAGAGGATCTTGATTGTGGATTGACGATTATCTGCTGTGGGGTGAGTTTTGAACGAACCTTCATAGTTTAAATAGAAATATAGGAATATAATAGCTATGTCTGTGCCTGAGAACAATAAAGGAGGGATATATGCCTGGGAAGAGAGGAAGAGGAAGGCCAAAGAGAAGATGGGTGCAGGATGTGGCGGATGATCTCCAGATGGATGTATCTGAAGCGGGAAATCTTGCTTATGATCGAGAGGTTTTCCGGAAGGTTGTTATGGGAGCGAGGTTCTGCAAAGGACATGCTACTGAATGAATGACCTTTGTTCCTTCTTGTTGTCTGATAATTGCTGGTGTTGTGTATCAGACTACAGTTACAGTGCTGTGATGGAAGATCACTGGTACTGTGTTGGATGACTACCCAAGCTGTGATGGAATATCAATTGTACTGTGAAGGATGATCATGTGTATGTTTATTCATGGGGATAATGTTTTGTCATGGGGATGCCTATTTTGTTATTGCATCTAATCATGAATTTTATTTATTAGGGCATTGGCATTATTAATCAGATCTTGTTATATCTTTACAATTACATTATTCTGATTCCCTGTACACTGACCTGCATTTCTTCTGATATCTCTAAATCGTTGTTTTTTCTTGTTAGCCGTAGAGATAGAATGAGATTCTCTTTGTCTTCTTATACCTCTCTTCTTCTACGGCCCATGAACTGTCGGCGTTGTGCTATTATCGCTATCATCTCTGTGCGGTTACACAAAGGTACCTATAAACTGTATATGTACCTTCGATGAGCTGTAACTTCACCAGTGACCCCTCGTCCTCTGCTTTTCTTGTGTTTCAATAGGATTTTAATTATGTTTCTAATGTAATGTCTTTTTCATTTTCAGATCCCGTGTACTTCACCATTAATTATGGCTAGTAGGAAAAGAAAAGTGGACGCCGAGTGAGGGGTAAAGTACTTCTTTGTGGAAACAAAGGACCAGAAAACCAGCTGCGTAATATGCAGCGAAAGTGTTGCCGTTTTGAAAGAGTACAATCTTCAGCGTCACTACAAAACAAAACATCCATCAACATATTAAAAGTTTTCTGGAAAATTACGCTCTGGGAAATATGAGACCATTAAACGTAGTTTTGAAACGCAAAGAAATCTCTTCACGAGAAAATTTGCTGAAAATGAATCTGTCACTCATACAAGTTACAAAACAGTGCATAAGATGACAGCACGAGGAAAACCGTTTACTGATGGCAACGTCATTAAAGAGTGTGTGTGATCGAAGCAGCAAATGACTTGTGTCCTGAGAACACCGATTTGTTTGGAACTATCAGCCTTTCGGCAAGTTCAGTTCTGCGGAGAACAGAAGAACTTGGAAAGAACATAGTGCTACAGATACGCGAGAGATCTAGGAACTTGTAGTATTCTCTGGCGCTGGATGAGTCTATTGATCTCTCGAGTACGTCACAACTTCTCGTGTTCATTTGTGGTGTCCGTTTGCAGCATGCATGGAACAAAAGCTGGGAAAGTCATTTTCGTGGACTATAACATTCCAAGACTATAACATTCGGTCAACCAGAGAGACGATTGATTGATTGATTGATTGATTTAGGAACCGACATCACAGCATTCGACGAATGGAGACGGATTGTATCTGCAGCAAAGAACCTCAATGGCTCGGAACGCTGAAGAAGAAGAAGAAGTAGAAGAAGAAGAAGAAGAAGAAGAAGAAGAAGAAGAAGAAGAAGAAGAAGAAGAAGAAGAAGAAGAAGAAGAAGAAGAAGAAGAAGAAGAAGAAGAAGAAGAAGAAGAAGAAGAAGAAGAAGAAGAAGAAGAACCTTCGGTGGAATCAGCTTCGAGGTGTTACAGTTGATGAGGGGAAAAAACAGGACTGGAGTGAGGAACGGTCTGTTGGGGCAGATCAGGTCTCATTTGGAAGATTTGCAAATTCCGGGCGCTCTGTTCATACACTGCATCGTACATCAGCAAGTACTCTGTGGGAAAGATTTATATATTTCTTGTGTACTGAAACCAGTAGTTTCTGCTGTGAACTTCATTCGGGAACATGCACTCATTCACCGTCAGTTCTAGGCTTTTCTTGAAGAAATTGATTCTGAATTCTGTGACTTGCCTTATCACATATCAGTCTGGTGGCTCAGCTGCGTTAAAGTCCTGCTTCGTTTTTACAAGCTCCGAAATGAAATAGATGTTTTCCTCACTGAAAAAGATAAAGCTGATTCACAGTTGTCAGATTCTACCTGGCTGTCAAAGTTGTCAATTTTGGTCGATATGAATGAACTGAACTTGAAACTTCAGGGAAAACATTACCTCGTCTGTGATCTCTACAGAACCATCAAAGGATTTCGAAGAAAGCTGTCATTGTTGGAAGCACAACTGGAAGGAGAAAATCTTTCTCATTTTCACTGTTTCAAATAGTTTGGAGAGATTTTCAGATCTTGACAGATTTGAGAGTGACATCCTTCTGTTCCAGAATCCGTTTGATTGTAACCTTAATGATGTGCCAGTTGAATTACAGTTGGAGCTCATTGAGAAGGAAGTACCGCTGCTTACCTGATGTTGAGTTTCCGAAACTTAAGAAATTTGTCGCTGGTATGACATCATTGTTTGGAACAACATATGTCTGTGAGCTAACATTTTCAAAAAGGAAGTCTGTGAAGTCACCACATCGAATGAGATTGACTGATGAACATTTGAAAGCAATTCTCTTGATAGGATGCAGCAATTCCAAACCAAACATTGATGGTATTTTGAAAGCCACACGTCAGTTTCACAAAACTCACTATCCTCTTTTGCTGCTTAGTTTGTGAGATTCGGATATGTGCACAATATGTCTGATGTAACTATCTTTTTGCTAACGTCGCCTTCTTTGATAACTTTGTTTAGTAAATAAATATAAATATGTTGGTTTTCTTTGTTTGTTTGTTTGTTTGTTTGTTTGTTTGTGTGCATTGCACGCCCTTTCCATGATTAACTTAGTTTTTCGTCTTTTTTCCCAGAGCTTTCGTTCTAGCTTGCAATTATTGTTAAAGTTAGCTGTATATTCTTTACAGGACGTTTGCAGTCAACACCAGCATTGTTTGCTGTTGTTGATGTCTTGGCAAGTTTATGTTCAGTAGTTTAACATTGCTTTTCGAACGACCGGCACCCATAACATAGCGTAAAAAACAGCGCAATGTTGTCTGCTGCCAAATCGCTCGCAGCTGTATTTCGAACGTGGGTATACGGGATTACGAACCGTGTCCGTAAGACTTTCGCCACGGAGAGCGGCGCAAGTATTGTACAGAATGAGTATCCGGCTAGCGCTCGTCATTTTGTCAGTTATCCGGCCCGCGCTGGTCATTTTGTCAGTTATCCGGCCCGCCATGAAAAAGTTTGGTGACCCCTGTTCTAAGGCATTGATCATTTCTACTGTGATGTTATCATTGTTATCTGTACCCGGGGTCTTGCCGGTTTTCATATGGTTAAGAGCATTCTGAACTTCCATCTTTAAAATTGCTGGTCTTTCATTATTATTCGGATCATCATATTGTTCTTCTCTTTTATCATCATAAAGGTCTTTCACATAATCTGACCATGCATGTAAAATCTGATCTTTTTCTATTATGATTTTGCCATCTATGATTTTTAGGCAACCCGTTGATGTGTGTGTTCTTTTATTAGTTTTTTGTTTGTTTTCCCGCGTTTCCATCCTGTTTCAGGATATTGCCGTCAACACCAGCATCTTTCAGCTGTATGTTGATTCCTAGGCTAGGTTACGCTCATCAGCACGCCACGACTTTCTGAGCGACCGGCTCCATACTCTCGTAAGTCACTGGCGCGACTCGAACCCCTTCAAGCTCTCGTGCGCTCACGTCAACCACGAGAGTATTCGGGGTTACGGAGAAAGCTGCTAATTGTTAGTAATGTCATTAATTCTTTTGTGCATTAATTTGGTATTCCGGGTGTTGTGTTGGTGTTCAATTTCCTTGCAATTTTCCTCAAGTCATGTTTCTTTTGCATCTTTGCATAGTTTCCTAATTTTCTTATGAATCTCTTCATATGTTTCCTTGTTATTTTTGTTATTTCTTCTTACTTCCATGAGTTTTAAGATGTCTTCCGTCATCCATTTCTTGCGTCCTATTATCTTTATTTTTGGGATGGATTTTTCTGCAGCTTGGTGACTGATTTCTTTAACATTTCCCATAGGTCACTGACGTCTTGAAATAATATTTCCATATCGGACAATGCATCGAATCTGTTTTTTACCTCAACGTTGAATTTATCTTTTATTTCTTCACTCTTCAGTGCTTGTAGATCAAATTTTGTGTTTCTTGGTGAATATTTGACTTTCTTTAATTTTATATGTAAATTGCTTAAGATTAATATATGGTCGCTGTAGCAGTTTGCGCTTTGTATAGTTTTTGCGACTTTTAAGACATTTCGAAATCTTCTGTTGATGAGGATGTAATCAATATGATTTCTAATCTTATGATCAGGACTCCTCCATGTACATCATCTCCTTGGGTGCTGTTGAAACCAGGTGTTTCCAATACATCCAATAATCAAACCTTGCTCTTTTGCCCACTGTACTAGTCTGCAACCTCTTTCATTCTGTTCCCCTAGTCCATACTTGCCCACTATGCATCCGTCCTGTTGATTTCCAACTTTGGCATTCAAGTCACTCATTATGATAGTTACTTCAGAATTCTTGCATTTCTTGAAGGCTTTCTCTAAATCACTATACAATTCATCGATGCTGTCAGCACTACTGTCTGCTGTTGGTGCATAAACTTGTATGTCGTTGACATCAAAAGGTCTTCCACACAACTTCACCAGTAACACTCTGTCTGATACAGTCCAATATCCTTTGATCGATTTTTCTCTCTCTGTATCCATTATAATTGCTACTCCTCGCTGTTGTTTCTCTCCATCAGAATAGATTATTCTATATTCCTCAGATGTCATAATGCCCATTCCTGTCCATCTGGTCTCACGTACACCTAAAAGGTTAATATTTAATCTTCTCATTTCATTCTTAATGTTATCAAATTTCCCATCCCCACTCATAGTTCTTACATTCCAAGTTCCTACTTTCAATGTTGATATTCTTTTGCACTCAGTCTCCTGATGACGGTCTGGAGTCACCTGGTGCACATGACTACCCCTACCGGGCGAGGCTGCTCCTATGGAGCACCCATTTACGCCGTTTCTCTGATTATCGATAAGACTGCAGTACATGATATTCTTGGCATCTGTAAAGAAGGTAGTTTGCCATTGCTTTCCTTCCCAGCAGTGACCATACTGGTCGATGACCGTAGCCAATGTCTCCCCCCCCCCCAAAAAAAAGAGATCATCTGCCTTCCGTCGTGAAGCTGGAGACCATAACCTACAACTATCTGTCGGCTGCTCTTCAACTTCATCCACCACCTGCACCCATGGCTTCACGTAACCCTGATCGGGAGGCTAAACGGGTACTCCACCTTGCCCAAGGGTGTCCCATAGGCTAGCGGAGGGAAGGAGGCACCCATCAAGGCATTACTATCGTGTTATTATGATATTTTAAATATTCTCTAAGTAAACGTAATTGCACCAACATTGGGGGGGGGGGGAGAGAGAGAGAGAGAGAGAGAGAGAGAGAGAGAGAGAGAGAGAGAGAGAGGGAGAGAGAGAGAGAGAGAGAGAGAGAGAGAGAGAGAGAGAGAGAGAGAGAGAGAGAGGAGAGAGAGAGAGAGAGAGAGAGAGAGAGAACTATTTGTTCAAGTTGAATGAAATGAGAGAGAGAGAGAGAGAGAGAGAGAGAGAGAGAGAGAGAGAGAGAGAGAGAGAGAGAGAGAGAGAGAGAGAGAGAGAGAGAGAGAGAGAGAGAGAGAACTATTTGTTCAAATTTAATGAGATTTACAAACATAAATGATATTTCCTCTAAACATATTTATCAACATAAACCCCAAAGACTTCCAAGGTCTTTCGCCGTTAATGTAAGTAAATTTTCTTTAAATTGTGGGTGGCCTTAAGAGGTCAGTAAAAAAATGTTTCCCCACAGAGGGGAAGCTTCATCGACATTACGATACTACTATCATTGAAAGTACAGTTTTAATAATTAAACATAAACATAGAATTGAAAAAGTTGATAATAAAATGTAAGTAAAAATATATTAAACAAATGTTGTATAATACTTTAATAGCGTTCTTCTCATGATTGCAAAAAAAAAAATGACTGCGGTATTAACTGTTTTATTTTTCAAATAAAAGTAAAAGATTTTGATGTTAGTTAGTGGTAATGTAGCTAGGTATACCATTTTCTATTTCAAGTTCTAGTAACCTCCCTTGTAGCAAAATTAGATGTTTATGTCCCCCTACAAAACGCTGACTGCTACTGCAACCATAGATTAATCTTAGGCAATTTACATATAAACTTAAAGAAAGTCAAATATACAAACAGAAACGCAAAATTTGATCTACAGGCACTGAAGAGTGAGGAGATAAAAGATAAATTCAACGTAGAGGTAAAGAACAGATTTGATGCATTGTCCGATATGGCAATGCAGTATTATTTCAAGACGTCAGTGACCAAATGAAAATATAAAAGAAATCATTCAAGAAGCTGCACTAACAACAATGATAATCCCAAAAATTAAAGATAACAGGGCGCAAGAAATGGATGATGGAAGACATCTTAAAACTCATGGAAATAAGAAAAATAACAAAAATAACAAGGAAATATACGAAGAGATTCACAGGAAAATTAGGAAGCTACTGCTATGCAAAGAGGCAAAAGAAACATGGCTTGAGGAAGATTGCAAGGAAATTGAAAACCAACACAACACCCAGAATACCAAATTAATGCACACAAGAATTAATGACATCACTAACAAAAGAACAGACACATCAACAGGTTGCCTAAAAACCAAAGATGGTAAAATCATAAAAGATAAGATTTTACATGCGTGGTCAGATTATGTGAAAGACATTTATGATGATACAGGACAAGAACAATATGATCATCAGAATAATAATGACGGACCATCAATTTTGTTTGTCGGGGTGTTTTTCATTCAGATATCTAGCACTAGCAATTCCGCGGAGCCGGTCTCCCTGGCGAAGGTGTTAACGATTTTCTCCGTAATCCCGTATATCCACGTGTGGGGAAACAGCTGCGCGAGATTCGGTAGGGAATCGGGTCGCGTTGGTTACTTAAAGGGGTATCTGAGATTTCGCTCAGTACGCAATGCAAAATACTGTGCCTAATCTTGCAAAGACATCAACAACAGCGGTAAAATGCTGTTGTTGACAGCGATGTAAATAGGATATGCGAAAAAAAAAAAATTTCCGCAGAATGCTTGAACATAGTGTAGTGATCAATCTAGGCATTACTATCATGTTATTATGATATTTGAAATATTCTCTAAGCAAACGTAATTGCACCAGCATTTAGCAGAGAGAGAGAGAGAGAGAGAGAGAGAGAGAGAGAGAGAGAGAGAGAGAGAGAGAGAGAGAGAGAGAGAGAGAGAGAGAGAGGAGGGAGGAAGAGTGGGGGGGGGGGGGGGGAACTATATGTAATATTTGTCAACATAAGCTCCATAAGCTTGCACGGCCTTTCGCCAGTGCGAAAATAAGTGCATGCAGGCCTTGATTGTGCCAGACCAGGTTTTGTCCTACTCACTTCGCCTATTAATCGTCATCTCTCTCATTCCTATCACCTAGACCAGGGATCACTAAACATTGGCCCGCGGGCCGGATCCGGCCCGCGACGTCATTTCATCCGGCCCGCCGTCGGTACTCGAACTTGCTTGATATAACTATGAAACACGAGACGTTGTGATACAATTTAAATGTAAATATTATGTTTAGAATAATAGGAGATCATCACACGTGCGGAGACCTCTTGGCTGCACTAGGTTGTTTATTTAGGTGGCCCTATTTATAAATTTCGCGAACCTTATTATGAGATATATTCTATTACCAAATGAAGCCGCCTGCCACGACTCTACAAGAGTATAGAGTAGCATATCCCTCGATACCCTGGTAAAAAATGTATAGGATGCTGGGATGTTGTGTTGGCGTGCCTATAACAGCCCACTAAAGCCATGTTCCCGCCTCTTTGGCCTTGGGAACAACTTAGGCCGAAGAGATGCTGATGTCTAATTTTCAGCAGAGGGTTTGAACTTAAACCCCTAAGCCACTACCAAGTAGATGGGCGAACATGCCCCAGGCACAGCCGAGAGTAGCCACTGTTTTTCCAGACCGCAGTTGAGAGGGTAGACAAGCCCTGTGAAGATCCAAAAGATCCAATAGGATCTTGATTGTAGATTGACGATTATCTGCTGTGGGGTGAGTTTTGAACGAACCTTCATAGTTTAAATAGAAATATAGGAGTATAATAGCTATGTCTGTGCCTGAGAACAATAAAGGAGGGATATATGCCTGGGAAGAGAGGAAGAGGAAGGCCAAAGAGAAGATAGGGTGCAGGATGTGGCGGATGATCTCCAGATGGATGTATCTGATGCGGGAAATCTTGCTTATGATCGAGAGGCTTTCCGGAAGGTTGTTATGGGAGCGAGGTTCTGCAAAGGACATGCTACTGAATGAATGACCTGTGTTCCATCTTGTTGACTGATAATTGGTGGTGTTGTGAATCAGACTACAGTTACAGTGTTGGATGATTATCCATGCTGTGATGAGGATCACTTGTACTGTGTTGGATGACTACCATGCTGTGATGGATGATCAATTTTGGTACTGTGTGATGGAAAAGATAAAACCAAGCTGTTTTTTTATTGGGAAAAGGTTTTTTTAATTTTTGGTACT
>JACEFZ010022343.1:0-59254 GCA_014155875.1 Cepaea nemoralis | reverse complement strand
ATTTGTTGTGTTGTATGTTTTTTGTCCCGGTTTTTTTGGGGCCCCCGGTGTTTTTTTGTGGCTAGGTAAATGTGATTTTTCTTGGCTACATTCACGTGTGATGGTTTGTGGCTAATGTAAATTGATGTTGTCTTGGCTACATGTAAGTGTGAGGGTGTTGGGGCTACATGTCAGTGTGATGTTTTTCTGTGGCTACTTTAAGTTATTTTTTGGGGTTGTATTTTGGGGGGGAAAATTGTATGGGGGTTTTGTGGCTACATGTAAAATTGATGGTTTTGGGGCTACATGTCAGTTGTGGTTGTGGCTACATGTCACTGGGATGTTGTTGGCTACATGTCCGGTATGTTGTTTGGCTACATGTCAGTTTTATGTTGTCGGGCTACATGTCAAGGGTGTTGTCGGTGCTACATGTCAAGTGTGATGTTGTCTGTGGCTACATGTAAGTGTATGTTGTCTGTGGCTACATTTTTGTGTTTTTTTTGGTCTGGCACATGCGTGTGTGTTGTCTGTGGCTACATGTCAAGTGGAGTTGTCTGTGGTACATGTCACGTGTGATGTTGTCTGTGGCTACATGTCAAGTGTGATGTTGTCTGTGGTTACAGTCAGTGTGATTTGTCGGGGGCTACATGTAAAGTGTGATGTTGTCTTGGCTACATGTAAAGGGGGATTTTGTCTGGGGCTACATGTCAGTGTGATGTTTCTTGGCTAATGTCATGGATTTTGTTGTGGCTACATGTCAAGTGTGATGTTGTTGTGCTACATGTCTGTGAGGGGTTTGTGGCTACATGTCAAGTGTGATGGTGTATGTGGCTCATGTCCGTGTGATGTTGTCTGTGGCTACATGTCAAGTGTGATGGTGTATGTGGCTACATGTAAAGTGATGGTGTAGGGCTACATGTAAAGTGTGATGTTTCTGTGGCTACATGTCAAGTGTGATGGTGTATTGGCTACATGCAAGTGTGATGTTGTCTGTGGCTACATGTCAAGTGTGATGTTGTCTGTGACTACATGTCACTGTGATGTGTCTGTGGCTACTGTCACGTGTGATGTGTCTGTGGCTACATGTCACGCTTGATGTTGTCTGTGGCTACATGCACGTGTGATGTTGTCGGGGGCTACATGTCACGTGTGATGTTGTTTTGGGCTACATGTCACGTGTGATGTTTTTATGGCTACATGTCAGTGTGATATTTCGGTTGCTACATGTCACGTGTGATGTTGTCTATGCTACATGTCACGTGTGATGTTGTCTAGGGCTACATGTCACGTGTTTTGTCTATGGCTACATGTCAAGGTGATGTTGTCGGGGCTACATGTCACGTGTATTTGTCTATGGCTCATGCACGTGGGTTTGTCTTGGCTACATGTCACGTGTGATGTTGTCTATGGCTAATGTCAAGTGTGATTTTGGGCCCTATGGCTACTGTCACGTGTGATGTTGTCTATGGCTACATGTCAAGTGTGATGTTGTCTATGGCTACATGTCACGTGGATGTTGTCTATGGCAAAATGTCACGTTGAGTTTTCTATGGCTAATGTCAAGTGTGATTTGTGGGTGGCTAATGTCACGGGGATGTTGTCTATGGCTACATGTCACGTGTGATGTTGTCTATGGCTACATGTCAATGTGATGTTGTCGGGGGTACATGTCAATGTGATGTTGTCTATGGCTACATGTCAAGTGTGATGTTTTCTATGGCTACATGTCACGTGTGTGTTGTCTAGGCTACATTCAGTGTGAGTTGTCTATGGCTACATGTCACATGATGTTGTCTGTGGCTACATTCAAGTGTGATGGTGTATGGGGCTACATGTCAAGTGTGATGGTGTAGTGGCTACATGTAAAGTGTGATTTTGTAGTGGCTACATGTCAAGTGTGATGGTGTATGTGGCTACATGTCAAGTGTGATGTTGTCTGTGGCTAATGTCAAGTGTGATGTATCTGTGACTACATGTCACTGTGATTTGTCTGTGGCTACATGTCACGTGTGATTTTGTCTGGGTACATGTCACGTGTGATGTTGTCTATGGCTACATGTCACGCGTGATGTTGTCTGTGGCTACATGTCAAGTGTGATGTTGTCTGTGGCTACATGTCAAGTGTGATTTTGTCTGTGGCTACATGTCACGTGTGATGTTGTCTATGGCTACATGTCACGTGTGATGTTGTCTGTGGCTACATGTCAAGTGTGATGTTGTCTGTGGGTACATGTCAAATGTGATGGTGTATGTGGCTACATGTCAAGTGTGATGGTGTATGTGGCTACATGTCACGTGTGATGTTGTCTGTGGCTACATGTCAAGTGTGATGGTGTATGTGGCTACATGTCAAGTGTGATGGTGTATGTGGCTACATGTCAAGTGTGATGTTGTCTGTGGCTACATGTCAAGTGTGATGGTGTATGTGGCTACATGTCAAGTGTGATGTTGTCTGTGGCTACATGTCACGTGTGGTGTTGTCTGTGGCTACATGTCACGCGTGATGTTGTCTGTGGCTACATGTCACGTGTGATGTTGTCGGTGGCTACATGCCCACGTGTGATGTTGTCTATGGCTACATGTCCGTGGGGATGTTGTCTATGGCTACATGTCACGTGTGATATTGTCGGTGGTTACATGTCACATGTGATGTTGTCTGTGGCTACATGTCACGTGTGATGTTGTCTATGGCTACATGTCACGTGTGATGTTGTCTATGGCTACATGTCAAGTGTGATGTTGTCGGTGGCTACATGTCACGTGTGATGTTGTCTATGGCTACATGTCACGTGTGATGTTGTCTATAGCTACATGTCACGTGTGATGTTGTCTATGGCTACATGTCAAGTGTGATGTTGTCTATGGCTACATGTCACGTGTGATATTGTCTATGGCTACATGTCAAGTGTGATGTTTTCTATGGCTACATGTCACGTGTGATGTTGTCTATGGCTACATGTCACGTGTGATGTTGTCTATGGCTACATGTCAAGTGTGATGTTGTCGGTGGCTACATGTCACGTGTGATGTTGTCTATGGCTACATGTCACGTGTGATGTTGTCTATGGCTACATGTCAAGTGTGATGTTGTCGGTGGCTACATGTCAAGTGTGATGTTGTCTATGGCTACATGTCAAGTGTGATGTTGTCTATGGCTACATGTCACGTGTGATGTTGTCTATGGCTACATGTCAAGTGTGATGTTGTCTATGGCTACATGTCACGTGTGATGTTGTCTGTGGCTACATGTCAAGTGTGATGGTGTATGTGGCTACATGTCAAGTGTGATGGTGTATGTGGCTACATGTCAAGTGTGATGTTGTCTGTGGCTACATGTCACGTGTGATGTTGTCTATGGCTACATATCACGTGTGATGTTGTCTATGGCTACATATCACGTGTGATCTTGTCTATGGCTACATGTCAAGTGTGATATTGTCGGTGGCTACATGTCAAGTGTGATGTTGTCTATGGCTACATGTCACGTGTGATGTTGTCTATGGCTACATGTCACGTGTGATGTTGTCTATAGCTACATGTCAAGTGTGATGTTGTCGGTGGCTACATGTCACGTGTGATGTTGTCTATGTCTACATGTCACGCGTGATGTTGTCTGTGACTACATGTCAAGTGTGATGTTTGTGGCTACATGTCAAGTGTGATGTTGTCTGTGACTACATGCCACGTGTTATGTTGTCTGTGACTACATGTCAAGTGTGATGTTGTCTATGGCTACATGTCACGCGTGATGTTGTCTGTGACTACATGCCCCTGAATGTCTCCTAATCCGATTCTGTGTTTGATGTGTTTCTGACGGGGCATCAATGTCCCACTTCTAGAGCTCACGCCTGGTATCAAACGATGAATACCTGCCACTCGTGTGTATCCGTGTATTTCACTTGTCTATATCTGTGAGATGTTTTTATCGTCAGTATTCATTGTAAACTCCAACCAACCCTGGAAACATCCTCCCTGTCCACAGTAAAATTATGAATAAAATTTAGTGGAACTACGGTAAAGCTGTGACAATGTAAACCATATAAAATGACACAAAGTAATGCAGCTTTACATAACAGAATTACGACACACACAGGACGTTGCGGCGATTAGCCTTCATCAGCAAAGAAACACGTACACAAAACACAATGAAGAGAAAATAAAAACAGCCCGGAATTCTGAGGTAAGCACGAGCATTTTAAAAAAAAATGTTTTCTTCATTGCTTTCATTTTTTTTCACCTTTTTATTCTTCTTATTCTGTCGTCACGTCTTAATGTAGTCACAGGCGATCTCCGTGACTATATGTTGTCTTTTGTGTGTGTGTTTGTTTGCTGATGAAGGCTAATCGCCGCAACGTCCTGTATGTGTGGTAATTCTGTTATGTAAAACTGCACTTCTTTGTGTCATTTTATATTGTTCCCTGTCTACAGTTACGTGCTGGAGCGGCTTCGTGCCATGTACAGAGCGCGTCGAGCGTCCTCGGCCACCTCCCGTGCGATGCCCTCCGTGCCTCAGTCAGACACCAGCAGTAGGGACCTGGAGGGGAGTGACCACCAGACGAGGACGGGATCACCTGTACACGCCAGCGCCTCACATCTGAAGGTAATGTGTGCAGATTAGTCTCTTATCCTCACGCTTCATGATCGCCTGTCCTGTCCTGCGTCTTGTCATAACTGCAGCCAGTTAGACCGCAAGGATCAGTTGGCAGTTACATGCTTGTGTTCTTGCAGTCTTGGCCCCTGAAGCTAGGTCTGCTGTGGGATCTCACTGCCAGTTGCATCACAAGCTGATCCATCGGGGGAGGGGGGATCTGACAAGCTGACCTCATATGGGTCACGGGAGATCCGACAAGCTGACCTCATCTGGGGGAGGGGGGATCTGACAAGCTGACCTAATCTGGGGGAGGGGGGATCTGACAAGCTGACCTCATCTGAGGGAGGGGGGATCTGACAAGCTGACCTCATATGGGGCACGGAGAGATCCGACAAGCTGACCTCATCTGGGGGAGGGGAGACCTGACAAGCTGACCTAATCTGGGGGAGGGGAGATCTGACAAGCTGACCTCATCTGGGGGAGGGGAGATCCGACAAGCTGACCTCATATGGGGCACGGGGAGATCCGACAAGCTGACCTAATCTGGGGGAGGGGAGATCTGACAAGCTGACCTAATCTGGGGGAGGGGAGATCCGACAAGCTGACCTAATCTGGGGGAGGGGAGATCCGACAAGCTGACCTCAGCTGTATCCTAGCTCCTGCACATTGAGGGACATGTGGGATAGAGACTACCGAGTATATAGTTAGTCGTGTTCAGACTACCAGTGAGCACTTGTTATTCTTGTCATGTCAGACAAGTAGCAGCACCGGTTTGCGAGATGAAGGTTCCGATGTCAGATATAGAGTTTTTGTGCTGACTACTACAGTCTGCTATCATCTCAGCTGATGTTGTCGACACATGCAGCCATGTACAGACTGACCACTGTTAGTTCTCTTTGAACAGACTGACCACTGTTAGTTCTCTTTGTACAGACTGACCACTGCTAGTTGTCTTTGTACAGATCGACCACTGTTAGTTCTCTTTGTACAGATTGACCACTGTTAGTTCTCTTTGAACAGACTGACCACTGCTAGTTGTCTTTGTATATACTGACCACTGCTAGTTGTCTTTGTACAGATTGACCACTGTTAGTTCTCTTTGTACAGATTGACCACTGTTAGTTCTCTTTGTACAGACTGACCACTGCTAGTTGTCTTTGTACAGACTGACCACTGCTAGTTGTCTTTGTACAGATTGACCACTGTTAGTTCTCTTTGTACATATTGACCACTGCTGGCTCTATTTGTACATACTGACCACTGCTAGTTCTTTGTTTAAATTGACCACTGCTTATTCTCTTTATACTGACCACTGCTAGTTCTCTTTGTAAAGATTGACAATTGCTAGTTCTCTTTGTACAGATTGACAATTGCTAGTTCTCTTTGTACAGATTGACCACTGCTAGTTCTCTTTGTACAGATTGACAATTGCTAGTTCTCTTTGCAAAGACTGACAATTGCTAGTTCTCTTTGTACAGATTGACCACTGTTAGTTCTCTTTGTACAGATTGACCACTGTTAGTTCTCTTTGTACAGACTGACCACTGCTATTTCTCTTTGTACAGACTGACCACTGCTAGATCTCTTTGTACAGACTGACCACTGCTAGTTCTCTTTGTACAGATTGACAATTGCTAGTTCTCTTTGTACAGATTGACAATTGCTAGGTCTCTTTGTACAGATTGACCACTGCTAGTTCTCTTTGTACAGATTGACCACTGTTAGTTCTCTTTGTACAGTTTGACTACTGCTAGTTCTCTTTGTACAGATTGACCACTGCTAGTTCTCTTTGTACAGATTGACAATTGCTAGTTCTCTTTGTACAGACTGACCACTGCTAGTTCTCTTTGTACAGACTGACCACTGCTAGTTCTCTTTGTACAGATTGACAATTGCTAGTTCTCTTTGTACAGATTGACAATTGCTAGTTCTCTTTGTACAGATTGACCACTGCTAGTTCTCTTTGTACAGATTGACCACTGTTAGTTCTCTTTGTGCAGATTGACAATTGCTAGTTCTCTTTGTACAGACTGACCACTGCTAGTTCTCTTTGTACATACTGACCACTGCTAGTTCTCTTTGTACAGATTGACAATTGCTAGTTCTCTTTGTAGAGATTGACCACTGCTAGTTCTCTTTGTACAGACTGACCACTGCTAGTTCTCTTTGTACAGACTGACCACTGCTAGTTCTCTTTGTACAGACTGACCACTGCTAGTTCTCTTTGTACAGATTGACAATTGCTAGTTCTCTTTGTACAGATTGACCACTGCTAGTTCTCTTTGACAGACTGACCACTGCTAGTTGTCTTTGTACAGACTGACCACTGCTAGTTGTCTTTGTACAGATTGACCACTGTTAGTTCTCTTTGTACAGATTGACCACTGTTAGTTCTCTTTGTACAGACTGACCACTGCTAGTTGTCTTTGTACAGACTAACCACTGCTAGTTGTCTTTGTACAGATTGACCACTGTTAGTTCTCTTTGTACAGATTGACCACTGCTGGCTCTCTTTGTACAGACTGACCACTGCTGGCTCTCTTTGTACAGATTGACAATTGCTAGTTCTCTTTGTACAGATTGACCACTGTTAGTTCTCTTTGTACAGATTGACCACTGCTGGCTCTCTTTGTACAAACTAACCACTGCTAGTTCTTTGTTTAAATTGACCACTGCTTATTCTCTTTATACTGACCACTGCTAGTTCTCTTTGTAAAGATTGACAATTGCTAGTTCTCTTTGTACAGATTGACCACTGCTAGTTCTCTTTGTACAGATTGACAATTGCTAGTTCTCTTTGTACAGATTGACAATTGCTAGTTCTCTTTGTAAAGACTGACAATTGCTAGTTCTCTTTGTACAGATTGACCACTGTTAGTTCTCTTTGTACAGATTGACCACTGCTAGTTCTCTTTGTACAGACTGACCACTGCTAGTTCTCTTTGTACACACTGACCACTGCTAGTTCTCTTTGTACAGATTGACAATTGCTAGTTCTCTTTGTACAGATTGACAATTGCTAGTTCTCTTTGTACAGAATGACCACTGCTAGTTCTCTTTGTACAGATTGACCACTGTTATTTCTCTTTGTACAGACTGACCACTGTTAGTTCTCTTTGTACAGATTGACAATTGCTAGTTCTCTTTGTACAGATTAACCACTGTAGTTCTCTTTGTACAGATTGACCACTGCTAGTTCTCTTTTTACAGATTGACCACTGCTAGTTCTCTTTGTACAGATTGACCACTGCTAGTTCTCTTTGTACAGATTGACCACTGCTAGTTCTCTTTGTACAGATTGACCACTGCTAGTTCTCTTTGTACAGATTGACCACTGCTAGTTCTCTTTGTACAGATTGACCACTGCTAGTTCTCTTTGTACAGATTGACCACTGCTAGTTCTCTTTTTACAGATTGACCACTGCTAGTTCTCTTTGTACAGATTGACCACTGCTAGTTCTCTTTGTACAGATTGACCACTGCTAGTTCTCTTTGTACAGATTGACCACTGCTAGTTCTCTTTGTACAGATTGACCACTGCTAGTTCTCTTTGTACAGATTGACCACTGTTAGTTTCTCTTTGTACAGATGACCACTGCTAGTTCTCTTTGTACAGATTGACCACTGCTAGTTCTCTTTGTACAGATTGACCACTGCTAGTTCTCTTTGTACAGATTGACTACTGCTAGTTCTCTTTGTTTAAATTGACCACTGCTTATTCTCTTTATACTGACCACTGCTAGTTCTTTTTGTAAAGATTGACAATTGCTAGTTCTCTTTGTACAGATTGACCACTGCTAGTTCTCTTTGTACAGATTGACCACTGCTAGTTCTCTTTGTACAGACTGACCACTGCTAGTTCTCTTTGTACAGACTGACCACTGCTGGCTCTCTTTGTACAGACTAACCACTGCTAGTTCTCTTTGTACAGACTAACCACTGCTAGTTCTCTTTGTACAGACTAACCACTGCTAGTTCTTTGTTTAAATTGACCACTGCTTATTCTCTTTATACTGACTACTGCTAGTTCTCTTTGTAAAGATTGACAATTGCTAGTTCTCCTTGTAAGACTGACCATTGCTAGTTCTCTTTGTACAGACTGACCACTGCTAGTTCTCCTTGTTCGACTGACCACTGCCAGTTGTATCTGTACAGTAACCTTACACTGACTTCTGCTGGCTCCTCGTTTCATGTTAAATAAGTTGCATTTGTTGTGCGTATTCTAATTGCTGATTCCATCTTGTGTATGCCCTTCTGCCACTGGCACTCATACGTCCTCCACTCCAGTTTGTTGTGCGTATTCTAATTGCTGATTCCATCTTGTGTATGCCCTTCTGCCACTGGCACTCATACGTCCTCCACTCCAGTTTGTTGTGCGTATTCTAATTGCTGATTCCATCTTGTGTATGCCCTTCTGCCACTGGCACTCATACGTCCTCCACTCCAGTTTGTTGTGCGTATTCTAATTGCTGATTCCATCTTGTGTATGCCCTTCTGCCACTGGCACTCATACGTCCTCCACTCCAGTTTGTTGTGCGTATTCTAATTGCTGATTCCATCTTGTGTATGCCCTTCTGCCACTGGCACTCATACGTCCTCCACTCCCGTCTTGTCTCCTGTTGCAGCCACTGGACAGGTTTCGACAGACGGTCCGCCTGGCCGTCTACCTCCAACGGCTGATGGCAGCCATGATCGACAACTGCAGCCATAGAACAATGCGATCAGCCAGCGAGTTGCAGTGGATGACGATCTACGCCGAGAAACATGACGTCACGCTAGCCTTTAATAAACACTTGTATACCAGAGACAGGGTGAGTGATTGAAACCATCGACCTCATTCTCTCTTTATTCTATATAACGACCTCATTCTCTCAGTAGTGTATATAATGATCTCATTCTCTCAGTAGTGTATATAATGATCTCATTCTCTCGGTAGTGTATATAACGACCTCATTCTCTCAGTAGTGTATATAATGATCTCATTCTCTCAGTAGTGTATATAATGATCTCATTCTCTCGGTAGTGTATATAATGATCTCATTCTCTCAGTAGTGTATATAATGATCTCATTCTCTCAGTAGTGTATATAATGATCTCATTCTCTCAGTAGTGTATATAATGATCTCATTCTCTCAGTAGTGTATATAATGATCTCATTCTCTCGGTAGTGTATATAATGATCTCATTCTCTCAGTAGTGTATATAATGATCTCATTCTCTCAGTAGTGTAGATAATGATCTCATTCTCTCAGTAGTGTATATAATGATCTCATTCTCCTCAGTAGTGTATATAATGATCTCATTCTCTCGGTAGTGTATATAATGATCTCATTCTCTCAGTAGTGTATATAATGATCTCATTCTCTATTTATTGTATATTGTGATCCCATTCTCTCTTTATTATGTATTGTGACGTCATTCTCTCTTTATTATATATTGTGACGTCATTCTCTCTTTATTATATATTGTGACGTCATTCTCTCTTTATTATATATTGTGACGTCATTCTCTCTTTATTATATATTGTGAACACATTCTCTCTTTATTATATATTGTGACGTCATTCTCTCTTTATTATATATTGTGACGTCATTCTCTCTTTATTATATATTGTGAACACATTCTCTCTTTATTATATATTGTGACGTCATTCTCTCTTTATTATATATTGTGACGTCATTCTCTCTTTATTATATATTGTGACGTCATTCTCTCTTTATTATATATTGTGAACACATTCTCTCTTTATTATATATTGTGACGTCATTCTCTCTTTATTATATATTGTGAACACATTCTCTCTTTATTATATATTGTGAACACATTCTCTCTTTATTATATATTGTGACGTCATTCTCTCTTTATTATGTATTGTGAACACATTCTCTCTTTATTATATATTGTGACGTCATTCTCTCTTTATTATATATTGTGACGTCATTCTCTCTTTATTATATATTGTGACGTCATTCTCTCTTTATTATATATTGTGACGTCATTCTCTCTTTATTATATATTGTGAACACATTCGCTCTTTATTATATATTGTGACGTCATTCTCTCTTTATTATATATTGTGACGTCATTCTCTCTTTATTATATATTGTGACGTCATTCTCTCTTTATTATATATTGTGACGTCATTCTCTCTTTATTATATATTGTGACGTCATTCTCTCTTTATTATGTATTGTGAACACATTCTCTCTTTATTATATATTGTGACGTCATTCTCTCTTTATTATATATTGTGACGTCATTCTCTCTTTATTATATATTGTGACGTCATTCTCTCTTTATTATATATTGTGACGTCATTCTCTCTTTATTATATATTGTGACGTCATTCTCTCTTTATTATATATTGTGAACACATTCTCTCTTTATTATATATTGTGACGTCATTCTCTCTTTATTATATATTGTGACAGTCATTCTCTCTTTATTATAGTATTGTGAACATCATTCTCTCTTTATTATATATTGTGACCTCATTCTCTCTTTATTATATATTGTGAACACATTCTCTCTTTATTATATATTGTGACGTCATTCTCTCTTTATTATATATTGTGACGTCATTCTCTCTTTATTATATATTGTGAACACATTCTCTCTTTATTATATATTGTGACGTCATTCTCTCTTTATTATATATTGTGACGTCATTCTCTCTTTATTATATATTGTGACGTCATTCTCTCTTTATTATATATTGTGACGTCATTCTCTCTTTATTATATATTGTGACGTCATTCTCTCTTTATTATGTATTGTGAACACATTCTCTCTTTATTATATATTGTGACGTCATTCTCTCTTTATTATATATTGTGACGTCATTCTCTCTTTATTATATATTGTGACGTCATTCTCTCTTTATTATATATTGTGACGGTCATTCTCTCTTTATTATATATTGTGACGTCATTCTCTCTTTATTATATATTGTGAACACATTCTCTCTTTATTATATATTGTGACGTCATTCTCTCTTTATTATATATTGTGACGTCATTCTCTCTTTATTATATATTGTGACGTCATTCTCTCTTTATTGTATATTGTGATCCCATTCTCTATGTATTATATAACTGTACCTCATTCTCTCTTTATTATGTATTGTGAACACATTCTCTCTTTATTATATATTGTGACGTCATTCTCTCTTTATTATATATTGTGACGTCATTCTCTCTTTATTATATATTGTGACGTCATTCTCTCTTTATTATATATTGTGACGTCATTCTCTCTTTATTATATATTGTGACGTCATTCTCTCTTTATTATATATTGTGACGTCATTCTCTCTTTATTATATATTGTGACGTCATTCTCTCTTTATTATATATTGTGACGTCATTCTCTCTTTATTATATATTGTGAACACATTCTCTCTTTATTATATATTGTGACGTCATTCTCTCTTTATTATATATTGTGACGTCATTCTCTCTTTATTATATATTGTGACGTCATTCTCTCTTTATTATATATTGTGACGTCATTCTCTCTTTATTATATATTGTGACGTCATTCTCTCTTTAATTATATATTGTGACGTCATTCTCTCTTTATTATATATTGTGACGTCATTCTCTCTTTATTATATATTGTGACGTCATTCTCTCTTTATTATATATTGTGACGTCATTCTCTCTTTATTATATATTGTGACGTCATTCTCTCTTTATTATATATTGTGACGTCATTCTCTCTTTATTATATATTGTGACGTCATTCTCTCTTTATTATATATTGTGACGTCATTCTCTCTTTATTATGTATTGTGATCCCATTTTCTATTTATTATTTATTTTGACACCATTCTCTATTTATTATATTTTGTGACCTCATTCTCTCTTTATTATCAATGCCCTCACGTAGCGGCCGAAGGTTCTGTGTGGCAGACAAGCAGAGTCAAATTGTCATGTTTGGGGTTGAGATAAACGGGTTCCACGTCGATTGTGGTGTGTTTCTCTCTACACATCTCCAGTTTCCCACTACACTTTCCCAGTTTCCCACTACACGTCTCCGGTTTCCCACTACACGTCTCCGGTTTCCCACTACACGTCATCAGTTGTCTCACTACACGTCACCAATTTCTCACTACACGTCCCCAGTTGTCTCACTACACGTCCCCAATTTCTCACTACACGTCCTCAGTTGTCTCACTACACATCCTCAGTTGTCTCACTACACGTCCTCATTTGTCTCACTACACGTCCCCAGTTTCTCACTACACGTCCCCGGTTTCTCACTACACATCCTCAGTTGTCTCACTATACGTCCTCAGTTGTTTCACTACACATACCAAGTTTCTCACTACACGTCCCCAGTTTCTCATTACACGTCCTCAGTTGTCTCACTACACGTCCTCAGTTGCCTCACTACATATCCGCAGTTTTCTCACTACATGTCCTCAATTGTCTCACTACGCGTCCTCAGTTGTCTCACTACACGTCCTCAATTGTCTCACTGCACGTCCCCAATTGTCTCATTACACGTCCCCAGTTTCTCACTACACGTCCCCAGTTTCTCACTACACGACCCCAGTTTTTCATTACACGTCCCCAGATTCTCACTACACGTCCCCAGTTTCCCACTACACGTTTCCAGTTTCCCACTACACGTCCCCAGTTTCCCACTACACGTCCCCAGTTTCCCACTACACGTTCCCAGTTTCCCACTACACGTCTTTACTTTCCCACTACACGTGCCCAGTTTCCAACTACACGTCCCCAGATTCTCACTACACGTGCCGTTTCCCACTACACGTCCCCAGTTTCCCACTACACGACCCCAGTTTCTCACTACACGTCCCCAGTTTCTCACTACACGTCCCCAGTTTCCCACTACACGTCCCGTGTTTCCCACTGCACGTCCCCAGTTTCCCACTACACGTTCCCTGTTTCCCACTACACGTCCCCAGTTTCCTACTACACGTCCCCAGTTTCCCCACTACACGTCCCCAGTTTCCCACTACACGTCCCCAGTTTCCCACTACACGTTCCCAGTTTCCCACTACACGTCTTTACTTTCCCACTACACGTGCCCAGTTTCCAACTACACGTCCCCAGATTCTCACTACACGTGCCGTTTCCCACTACACGTCCCCAGTTTCCCACTACACGACCCCAGTTTCTCACTACACGTCCCCAGTTTCTCACTACACGTCCCCAGTTTCCCACTACACGTCCCGTGTTTCCCACTGCACGTCCCCAGTTTCCCACTACACGTTCCCTGTTTCCCACTACACGTCCCCAGTTTCCTACTACACGTCCCCAGTTTCCCCACTACACGTCCCCAGTTTCCCACTACACGTCCCCAGTTTCCCACTACACGTCCCCAGTTTCCCACTACACGTTCCCAGTTTCCCATTGTCAGAGTCTTGCTTAACACAAGACAAGTAGCTCGTTTTCTGGCAAGTGTGAAGTAATATCAAACTATCAAATCACACGAAGTGAATATCCGAAAGTATTATTCACACGCTTTATTGACGCGCTGCATTAATTATCGCACAAACATCGCGCACTGACAATCTATAGCAATCATTTCAACATGAACAAGATCACTACAATACATAATAATACATGCAAGCAATAAACATCTCACTTACAGTTAAACTATACAAGCATTCGACTCAGTCTTCCACTGTCGTACAGGCTAGCTCTCAAGGCAGATTCAAACTCATCTCGCATTCCCTTGCGACCTGTCCGTTCAACGATCTAAGCCCGTCTGCCAGTTCTGGCGTCTTACACGCTTACACGCTCGCGTCAGCTGGTGTCCCCTGCACGGTTCACGGGGTGAACTCAATTGCTGTGCGTGGCTACCTATCCGGGCGTCGGTAACGACGCCGCGTTCTCTCTGCCGTGTTTAACATTACTCAGGGTTGCGTGTTGTTATGTTGTCTGGCGTTGGTACAGACAACGCGTCGCAACCTCGGATGTGAGACCTTGACACTCTCCACACCCCCTTTTCCATGAAAGGATTTCCTTACATGTATAATATATCTCTAGGTGTTCTTAAACACGTCAAAGTCGAACATTATACATTAACAATTATCATAAATATATACAGGTGAATAGTCAACAATATGTATACACCACTTATGTTGCACTATGAAGTACAACAGTCAAGTACAATCTATTTAATGGACATTACCTCGCTGTGACCCAGCTAGTCCGGTAGGTATCGGCTAAACTGGCCCCTACCTCACAACCAAGAACAAAACTACTAAAATAATCAGGTCAAGCCGTGAGCATCTCCCTCTGAGATGACTCCTCGATCAGACCTCTATTTAGAGTTTCTAATGAAGGTCAACAGTTTTGGCAATATACTGTCCATATCTAAACGATGTTACATTGACATGTTATTTATCAAGCACACATGTTAATGGTTACAATACATATTTACATATCACCAACAATTTAGAATAATGTCCCCTGGTTATTATACAGAACATTTAGGAACAATAATTTATCGTCGTTTACAAGACATAAATTACAATTGCAAACTCATTTCTTAGTGTCATAATTTGATCCTTATTGACAAATGTGCACAAAAAGTCACGTTTGTAAAGAAGCAATCAAGTTATGATGCTGAGATTACATCCTATACAAATCAACATATACAATTCCGTATATGGGAATATTTTAAATCATATTTTAATACAACGTCATACATTTATGTACTTTTAATAATATGCAAAAACTCGGAAGTATACAGCTGTACTATTACATGTGTTGTGATGTTATTCAAACAAAGCTGGTCCGTTCTGGATGGATCTTCTATAAACGGAGTAGTAGTTGTTACTATCAGCTGTTGCATCATCTCTTCCGTCTTCTGCTCGGATTGTACTGTCGCAATCATCTTTCGTACCTTGCTAAAACGTCTTGGGCACCTCGGTCTGGATATTTTAGGATTACCTCACGTTTTAGTGGCTTGGTAACTTTTTGGATCCTGTAGTGTTGTCCCGTGACACTTCTCCGTAGTGTCTGGTTGTTATGATATTTATTTACAATAATAATTACATTCTTTCTCATATCTCATAGTTATACAATACATTAGTTTACATAATACTGATTTCATTCTTTCACATATCTCACAATTATATACGCATTTATTCGCATGATAATAATAAGAATCACAATATGTACATTAAATTATATACATTGGGAGATACAATCTTCCCCATCACAATGGTGTACCCAGCGTTACTGACACATTGTCACAATTGGCTGTGGTACTGAGCACTATCTACGTTGCAGTTTTATACACCCTCTGCACTGTGCTCTGGTGTCGACTGGGTATTAGGTTCGTTGTATGGACATCTCGACAAAAGGTCTGCAAGACAGTTTTGTGAACCTTTTATGTGGTTAACCTCATAGCTATAGTCCTGCAGCAGAAGGGACCATCTTGCCACCCTGCTGTTACTAGGCGTTCCTCTGGTAACAATTGTCAGCGGAGTATTATCTGTTTCAATAATGAAATGTTTGCCTAACAAAAATCTAGAAAGTTTACGTACCAAAAATACCATGGCAAGAGCCTCGAGTTCCGGTGTACTGTAATTTTGTTCGCTGGTGTTCAGTTTTCGAGAGACATAGTATACTGGGTACAAGATTTGGTCGTGTTCTTGGAGAAGCACACCTCCAATGGCTACGGAGCTCGCATCACATCTTAATCTAAAAGTAATATTCAAATTTGGCAATTTCAAAATAGGTGATTTAGAAAAATAAGAAAGAATTTTCGTAAATGCTGGCCTTAAACATTCACTGCTTACAATCACATTGGGGTGTTTATTTGTTAGTAGATCAGTGAAACATTTGGTCAATTCAGCAAAATGAGGAATAAACTGTCTATAATAGTTTAACAGACCTAACACACTTCGCAACTGTTTCTTAGTTGTCGGAAGCGACAATTCCAAAATTCTGGACATGATGTTATCGTCAGTTGATATAAAGCCATTTGAGATCTTATAGCCCAAAAATGAAATTTCCTGAAAGGCTATATCAACTTTGGAAGGTTTTACAGTCAGTCTATGATGTCTAATCCTGTCAAATGTCTGCTGTAGTGCTGTTATGTGTTTGCGTCAGTTTAGGATTTACCTTAATGTCCTGCAAGTTGGTCGTCGTGTCAAGAACTGGTGTCGGTATCTCGTCAGTGTCGTTGTCGTCCGTCTGGTCCACTATGGAGGTGCTTGCTGCAGTCTTTACTTGTTCGTCTTGCCTGTGGTGATATGGTTTGAGCATGTTAATATGGAAAATTTTATGTTTGTCCCTAACTGCAATCTCGTAATCTACTGTCGAAATTTGTCGTAGCACTTTGAACGGTCCTTGCCATGAGTCAGTTAGGAGATGTCTATCACTTGGCAAAAGAAGAAGAACGTCCTGTCCTGGCGTCAGTGTAATAGTTCTATTTCCTCTGTTAGCATATTGTCGGTAAATAGCTCCTGATTTTTGGAGAGCTTCTTTAGCTAACATACATTTTTTCATATGGTAAAATGGGTATCGACAAAGTTGTACTTTCAGTCAACATGGAGTGGTACATTACTAATGAGGAGTGAGTGAAATTGGTATTATGGCTCCCTAACTTAGTTGTAGTATGGGAACAGACTTCCCTGATGTCTTTGGAAGTTATGGTTTTAGAAGGACTCGCTTCTGGCGAAATTTAGTACCTCTCGATGTTATGTGGTCAAGAGGATCAATTCTGTCGACAGAGATATTTTTGAAAGGTCTGCTTGTTGAATCTGTTAATTGCAGTTCAGCTTGCGAGTGTTTCTTCTGTTTCACAAGCTTATGGCAGATGTCACAACTTCTGCAATACCGTTTGGTATCACTGCGAAACTTAGGCCATTAGAATTGAGTAAGTAACCTTGCTCTAGTTTTAGCATAAGCCATGTGTCCTGCAAAGGGTATGTCATGAGCTATATTCAATGCTTGCTTGCGGTTTTCTAACGGTAGCACTGTTTGTTCTATGGTGCTGGAACCTTTGGTGTAGTACCGTGTTAGAATTCCGTTCTTGAGAGCAAAGTACCATTGAGCATTCTTTGCTACTCTTGGCTTTTGGCCTATAAGTTTAAAATACTTTTGCAGAGATCGATCGGCTTTCTGAGATGTTATAAACGTCTCCCTGGTTGTTTCAGGAGATGTCACAACTGGACTTATTTGTTGTAAAGCCTCTGTTTGATCGATTCGATCTTGCATTTGGGCAGTAGATCTGCTTACTGCATTTACTACATTACAATGATCATTCTTATCACACCTTGATGTTACATTCACACAATTACATGTATGTTCTGGCGTAGCCAGGTTGGTATTTGTACATTCATTTACAGGTGGTAATACATCATGAATGGTGATTGGTGATGAAGGTGAAATGGTAGTATCAATATTATAACTGACAGTTGATGTAATACTGTCATGTGGCATGTCATTCACTTCAGGAAGGTTTCCAATGATAACATCGCAGCAAGGATTGGTTAATGCTGCGCATTTAACCTTTCCTGTAAGGAATGGTGTAGTTATATATGCCCATGCAAGTGGATATTTCTCTATGTTCCCTGAGAACGTCCTGCATGTGACATATTTACCACTATATTGTGCTGGTAAAATGTAATCTCTCTTTACACCAATGAGAGTACTGCCGCTATCACGTAAAACTGTGGCAGCTCTACCATTAACATACCCTTGGTGGATGTTTAGTTTACCTTTGGAGTTTGCTACAGAATTGGCCTCCTCACTGGTAACAGGTATAGAATGGCCGCATGTTAACACGCCATCCTCATGAAATTGATCACAAATGGTCCATCTATTAAGGTGAACCACCTCAATGGCATGTGTTGCATTTACAAAATGATGTTTCACAATTTCTTCGTCTGAGGAAGAGCTATCACTCATGGCTGCATTAGTCTTTGTAATCATTTGCTTGCCTTTACAAGAGTGGCGCCAATGGCCATAAGCTTTACAAAGGAAGCATTTTGTGAGGCGTTTGTGGCTCTTTCTCACCCTATCTTGCTTGCTTAAGTAATTCTGCAAGTAAGTGAGGTACCCAGGGTGTTGGTCGCACATATCATGCTCATTGTGTGCATAGTTGCAATATTTACACTGATATAATTTCTCTGCAGTTTGCCTATAAGGTCTTTGTTTGCTATTTGACCCTGCCTGATATTTGTCATATGTAGCTGCTGCTACAAAGTCTGTGCTGGTCAGACTACTAGAGAAACAATGCTTATTGGCTGCAAAATAACCAGAGCCACGACTTTCAATCTGTTGAACACTTTCACACTGACATTCCAACAAAAATTTAGAAAAGGGGGCTGGGAGAGATGCAATAATCTTATCTCTCAACATAAGGTCAACCAATTTGTCATAACTTCCATTTACTTTAGCTGCTGACAGCCATTTAGAAAAAATATTTGAATTTCTGAAATGTAATCAGAGAACGTGTGTGTTGGCTTAGGAGACAACTTCCTAAACTGTTCTCTATAACCTGATTCATCTAGCAAAAAATGTGACATAATTTTTGCTTTTATGTAAAGATAATCTTCTTTCAGGTCATTTGGGATCGACTCTATGACTTTAAGAGGTTCCCCAGAAAGACTTCTTACATATACTATCCCCCATTCAGGTTTTGGGATTTTGTAATGATCCATAACAAATTCAAAATTTGGGTGAATGCTGCTATGCAATCACCTGTGTTGTAACTTCTGATCAGACCTTGGTACTTCTTATGAGGTTGATCTTTGTCTGTTTCTCTATTCACTTTCTCTTTAGAACATTCAGCTTTAAGTTGTTCAATTTTCATTTGTGTTTCTTGCTCTTCTTTCTTACTTTGTGCTAAGATCTCAGCTTGCCTCACTGCAGCTTCTGATTGTGCTTGTTGAAGCTTTAGAGCAGCATCTGATTGTGCTTGTTGAAGCTTTAAAGCAGCTTCTGATTGTGCTTGTTGAAGCTTTAAAGCAGCTGCTGAGTCTGCCTCTTTAGTTTTCAGAGCAGCTTCTGATTGCTTTAGAGCAGTTTCTGCTTGTGCCTGTTGAAGCTTTAAAGCAGCTTCTGATTGTTGTAGCACGGCTTCTGATTGTGCTTGCTTAAATTTTAAAGCAGCATCTGATTCTGCCTGCTTAACAGCAAAATCTAATTCAAACTGTTTGAAAGCCTCTTCGGCAGCTCTATCCTCACGTTCCCACTCTTCTTCCTGTACCAGAAGATATTCTGCATATTTACTTTCACTCCATGCTCTCAATCCCTCACCAGACATATTCATTTTTAAACCCATTTCAATGAAATCGTTTAAAGAAGACATGATGAAAAATAGGTATGATGGAATAAATATACACAAAATTACTTATGATGTTAGTAAGTTACAAGTATATATATAGCACAGTTAATGTCTAAAGCCAGACTAACGAAAGTATAAAGAGAGATGAAAAAAATTTTATACTCAAGTAATCCTTGGGTACTGTGCTGTTCAGTGGTGCTCGAAATCACCCTGGACGTCTTTCGGGTTGACGCACAAAAAATGTTTGAAGTTCACCAGACTCAGGTCAAGTTGACTCAAAAAACCTGTACTTTTTAAACTAAACGAAATTAGAACGTTTGTAAATGTATGATGTGTGTAATGTCACTGAAGTCTGTAAAGGTTTGTATGCTGTCAAGTATTATTGTTAGTCGTTACTACACTCAACAACTTTCACGCTCACACTACCTCTACTCAATGACATTCAAGGGCACGGCTGCCATTTTGGATTTTAGGTACAAAATTTGTTGAATTTAGTGCTAAGTCTGAAGATGCCTCGATTGGCTTCAAATAATATCTTCACACTTATACTTTAATTAAATCAACTCTATTAATTCGTTACTTTACCTTAATCTATGACTTGCGCACTTCTATCGGCATGTTCACATTCGCTTGAAACTCGGACAAACAAATTTATACGTTCGCATTTGATTCAAAACCCGGACGAAAGCCACCACATTCGCACTTGTCAGAGTCTTGCATAACACAAGACAAGTAGCTCGTTTTCTGGCAAGTGTGAAGTAATATCAAACTATCAAATCACACGAAGTGAATATCCGAAAGTATTATTCACACGCTTTATTGACGCGCTGCATTAATTATTGCACAAACATCGCGCACTGACAATCTATAGCAATCATTTCAACATGAACAAGATCACTACAATACATAATAATACATGCAAGCAATAAACATCTCACTTACAGTTAAACTATACAAGCATTCGACTCAGTCTTCCACTGTCGTACAGGCTAGCTCTCAAGGCAGATTCAAACTCAACTCGCATTCCCTTGCGACCTGTCCGTTCAACGATCTAAGCCCGTCTGCCAGTTCTGGCGTCTTACACGCTTACACGCTCGCGTCAGCTGGTGTCCCCTGCACGGTTCACGGGGTGAACTCAATTGCTGTGCGTGGCTACCTATCCGGGCGTCGGTAACGACGCCGCGTTCTCTCTGCCGTGTTTAACATACTCAGGGTTGCGTGTTGTTATGTTGTCTGGCGTTGGTACAGACAACGCGTCGCAACCTCGGATGTGAGACCTTGACACCCATTACACGTCCCCAGTTTCCCACTACACGTTCCCTGTTTCCCACTACACGTCCCCAGTTTCCCACTACACGTCCCCGGTGTAGTTCCAGCCAGCAGCTTTTCATTGTCGCTGGTCGGTGCTGGTGTTTGAAGCAGCTTGATTTGCTTTTTTAGTTCATCTATCTGGTCTTGCAGTTGAGCTTTTTCCGCTTGTGAGATGCTTGTGGCTGTCTCGCACCTCCGCCTTGCTCGTTGTATGGTGTCTTTGTGTTGACGGCAAACTTTAGCACTTCTCTGTGTCGTTGCAGGTACGGACAGCCCAAGTATCTTGCTCCATGCTTGCCCAGGCAGTTGGCGCACTTTCTCTTGTTGTTGGGTGCTCGGAAGTCCGTGTAGAGCTTGGCCAGCGGACATTCCTTGAAGGCGTGGTGATCGGCGCAATACCAATAGATTTCCGTCTTACTGCGGCATGTTGATCTGCTGTGGCCGGTCCTCTGGCATTTGGAACATTGGGTGATCCTTGGGATGAATCTCTGTGGCTGCTGCATTCTCTTGTTGATTGATACTGTGGTCGACATCTCGCTGCCCTCTGTCGTCACCACTGCCAAGGTTGTGGGGATCTTGGAGCAGGTGAGGAGCCGCTCCGCCTTCAAGAATCGGGTGTGGAGATTCTCTTCTCGTAGCTGCTACAGGATTTCTTCGTCTGATAGCTCCACTTGGATCCGCTTGATAACCCACTTGATTGTCGGTGAGTCGGTGGTTCCGACTCTGGTATCTTTCTCCTCTCTTTTCTTCTCCGTAGTTTTGGCTCTTGTCTGTAGTGGGTTGTGGCCGGTCTCCCTCGTGGTAGTTTCGGTAGAGGTTGCTTGAGTTTCTTGTTGTTTGCTGCAGCTCGCCGGTGCATTCTCTCCGCTCCTCTTCTTATCGGCTCCCACGCTGCACATCTTGGATACCGCGTGTTTCTTGGTATTCTTACAAAGTGACATTTCCCCCGTATCAGGCTTCCTGACTTGTTAAGGCATGAACGACGACGATGCACGAAAATGTCGCGTCCAGACGACGTCCAGTGTTAGCGCTGTCACTCGCAGATATATGACACATGTGTCATATAAGTACAGTCAGGATACAGTCATGATAGGTCAGCGTACGATCAGAGTACAGTCAGAGTACAGTCAGGGCACAGTCAGGGCGACAGAGAGTATCCCTTCTGGTGTCTACATCTCTACTAATGATGATGATGATGATGATGATGACGACGACGACGACGATGATGACAAGTATCCCTTCTGATGTCTACGTTTGTAATGATGACGACGACAGCGAGTATCCTCTCTGATGTCTACGTCAGTACTTTACTTCTATAAGTGCCCACCAGTATCTATGAATATTTCTCTCACAGCAAATATCACGATGTCACGTGACTGATCGATCAGCGGGTAATGTCAAGGACGTTATCAGGCTGGTTTAGAAGGTATGCAAGTGCCTAATTCTACAGACACAATCTCCTCACACCTCCACTGGAGCTGCATAAACCAAACATTGTACTCTCCAAGTTGGAGCTTTATAAACCAAACATTGTACTCTCCAAGTTGGAGCTTTATAAATCAAACATTATCTGTACTCTCCACGTTGGAGCTTTATGAACCAAACATTATCTGTACTCTCCAAGTTCGAGCTTCATGAACCAAACATTATCTGTACTCTCCAAGTTGGAGCTTTATAAACCAAACATTATCTGTACTCTCCAAGCTGGAGCTTTATAAACCAAACATTATCTGATGCTGTTCTCACTTTCTCCGTTGAGCCAGTGGGCGGGGTTGGTGCTTGGTAGGCTGGTAATCTGCGGCTGTGTTGACACAGCTCAAAGTGTTGCCGATCAGTGTGACAGTCTGGTGCTTACTTTGTGTTGACACTGCTCAAAGTGTTATAGATCAATGTGACGATATAGTGCTTATCTTGTGTTGACTTTACCCAAGCACATCAATACCGCTGGTAGACCCAGCAAGAGACTGATTGACAGCCAGACCCCGATCAACCAGTTCCCCCAAACACCCAGCAACCAGTTCCCCCAGACACCCAGCAACACAGAGGTTCCACAGCCTTGTGTTCCCACAATACACCAAGTCATCATCATCATGTGCCATGCCGATAAGCGTGCGCGGTCACGTTTCACCATCTCACTCGATCACCAGAGTCGTGGATTAGCTCAGTGTTCTTGTCTCGAACATGCCACGTGGCCAAGCCATCCAGGTATTTACCTCTCGGCCTTCCTCTTGAACTTTTACCCTGAATCTTGTCAGTTGTCACCAAGTTCTCCAATTTATTTCTTTTTATAACGTGACCAAACAATGTTGGGCACTCCTCCGAACGACGGCCCCAAATTATTTAGTGTAAAATGCATCCCTTACAGGGCCTCATTAGCTGATATAATAAAAAATACAAACTAAGAATGAAAATATCATCATCATCAAGTGCCCTGCCAACGGGCGCAGGCGTTCATGGCTCTCCACAGATCTCGGTCTTTGGTTTTCTGGATCAACTCTGCTGCTGATATTCCTCCGTGCCACCATCTCAATCCATCCAGTATCATTTCTCTTGGTCTGCCTCTGCCTCTCTTCCCCTCGATCTTTCCAGTAGTCACGATGTTCTCCAATGCCACGCTTCTCATTAAATGACCAAAGAAAGCTGTTTGTCTCTTTCTTATTGTTGTATATAGTGTTCTAGTTTCATTAGCCTCTTTCAGGCAATCGTTGTTAGTTACTCTGGCAGTCCAAGGAATTTGCAACATTCGTCTCAGGAACCACATCTCTGTTGCTTCTAATTTCTTCTTAATTTGTTCATTTACATTCCAAGATTCACTGCCATACAGCAAAACTGGTTCTACATAGCATTTTAGCACTCTCTTTCTTACACTCCGTGATAGTGACCTATTGCACAAGATACTCTTCATTTTCTGAAATGCGGCCCTATTCTGCTCTTAATCTCTATTGTACATCTTCCATCTGATGTTATAAATGCCCCTAGGTATCTAAAATTATCAACTTGGTTAAGGATTTTCCCTTCAATTTCTATGTCACATTTTGGTGTCCCCATTTTCTTTGATATCACCATTGTTACTGTTTTCTTGATATTCAAGGAGAGTCGTGGAATAAAAATATAGAACTGAGAAAATGAACAATGACGTCACTATGTGGGTCTGCCCAGAACATTGACGTCACTCCGCTTTCTCCGTAACCCCGAATACTCTCGTGGTTAACGTGAGCTCACGAGAATTGGAAGCGGTTCGAGTCGCGTCAGTGACTTATAAAAGTATGGATCCGGTCGCTAGGAAAGCAATGGCAAACTACTGAGCGTAATCTTGCCAAGAAATCAACAAGCAGCTGAAATGTAGATGCCTCCCCCGATGTAGATGTCTAGACTTGTTCTAGTACGTGTTATTAAATTTAGCTTCCATTTTTATGTATACTGTGTTAGGTTGGGGGGATTTATAGGGAGGAAATTCGAAAAGGTGAAGGGGGAGAATGACATTCCGAACATTTGGTAAAAAGGGGCATAGGCCAATAAAGGTTGAGAACCACTGTGCTAGATCATGGTTATTGTATACATATATTTTCTGACAATAACCAGTTCACACTGAACTTCTGTCACTCGTCGATGACCCTGATGGTAGTTGTCACACGGGTGTGCGGGACACAGTGCTCTTACTTCTGGCTGATACTTATCTGTTCCCTATCTGTCACCTCAGCCAGTTATACAGTTTATTCAATCGTTCCATCAATGCATCTGTCTGTCTCTGTGTGTGTGTCTAGGTGAGCACTCATGTACCCGACTAATGCATCTGTCTGTCTGTGTGTGTGTGTCTAGGTGAGCACTCATGTACCCGACTGATGCCTGTGTCTGTCTGTGTGTGTGTCTAGGTGAGCACTCATGTACCCGACTAATGCATGTGTCTGTGTGTGTGTCTAGGTGAGCACTCATGTACCCGACTGATGCATGTGTCTGTCTGTGTGTGTGTGTGTGTCTAGGTGAGCACTCATGTACCCGACTGATGCATGTGTCTGTCTGTGTGTGTGTCTAGGTGAGCACTCATGTACCCGACTGATGCATGTGTCTGTCTGTGTGTGTGTCTAGGTGAGCACTCATGTACCCGACTGATGCATGTGTCTGTCTGTGTGTGTCTAGGTGAGCACTCATGTACCCGACTGATGCATGTGTCTGTCTGTGTGTGTGTCTAGGTGAGCAGTAATGTACCCGACTGATGCATGTGTCTGTCTGTGTGTCTAGGTGAGCACTCATGTGCCCGACTGATGCATGTGTCTGTCTGTCTGTGTGTCTAGGTGAGCACTCATGTACCCGACTGATGCATGTGTCTGTCTGTCTGTGTGTCTAGGTGAGCACTCATGTACCCGACTGATGCATGTGTCTGTCTGTCTGTGTGTCTAGGTGAGCACTCATGTACCCGACTGATGCATGTGTCTGTCTGTGTGTGTGTCTAGGTGAGCACTCATGTACCCGACTGATGCATGTGTCTGTGTGTCTAGGTGAGCACTCATGTACCCGACTGATGCATGTGTCTGTGTGTCTGTGTGTCTAGGTGAGCACTCATGTACCCGACTGATGCATGTGTCTGTCTGTCTGTGTGTCTAGGTGAGCACTCATGTACCCGACTGATTGCATGTGTCTGTGTGTGTGTCTAGGTGAGCACTCATGTACCCGACTGATGCATGTGTCTGTCTGTCTGTGTGTCTAGGTGAGCACTCATGTACCCGACTGATGCATGTGTCTGTCTGTCTGTGTGTCTAGGTGAGCACTCATGTACCCGACTGATGCATGTGTCTGTGTGTGTGTCTAGGTGAGCACTCATGTACCCGACTGATGCATGTGTCTGTCTGTCTGTGTGTCTAGGTGAGCACTCATGTACCCGACTGATGCATGTGTCTGTGTGTGTGTCTAGGTGAGCACTCATGTACCCGACTGATGCGTGTGTGTCTGTCTGTGTGTCTAGGTGAGCACTCATGTACCCGACTGATGCATGTGTCTGTCTGTGTGTCTAGGTGAGCACTCATGTACCCGACTGATGCATGTGTCTGTCTGTGTGTGTGTCTAGGTGAGCACTCATGTACCCGACTGATGCATGTGTCTGTGTGTCTAGGTGAGCACTCATGTACCCGACTGATGCATGTGTCTGTGTGTCTGTGTGTCTAGGTGAGCACTCATGTACCCGACTGATGCATGTGTCTGTCTGTGTGTCTAGGTGAGCACTCATGTACCCGACTGATGCATGTGTCTGTGTGTGTGTCTAGGTGAGCACTCATGTACCCGACTTATGCATGTGTCTGTCTGTCTGTGTGTCTAGGTGAGCACTCATGTACCCGACTGATGCATGTGTCTGTCTGTCTGTGTGTCTAGGTGAGCACTCATGTACCCGACTGATGCATGTGTCTGTGTGTGTGTCTAGGTGAGCACTCATGTACCCGACTGATGCATGTGTCTGTCTGTCTGTGTGTCTAGGTGAGCACTCATGTACCCGACTGATGCATGTGTCTGTGTGTGTGTCTAGGTGAGCACTCATGTACCCGACTGATGCGTGTGTCTGTCTGTCTGTGTGTCTAGGTGAGCACTCATGTACCCGACTGATGCATGTGTCTGTCTGTCTGTGTGTCTAGGTGAGCACTCATGTACCCGACTGATGCATGTGTCTGTCTGTCTGTGTGTCTAGGTGAGCACTCATGTACCCGACTGATGCATGTGTCTGTCTGTCTGTGTGTCTAGGTGAGCACTCATGTACCCGACTGATGCATGTGTCTGACTGTGTGTGTGTCTAGGTGAGCACTCATGTACCCGACTGATGCATGTGTCTGTGTGTGTCTAGGTGAGCACTCATGTACCCGACTGATACATGTGTCTGTCTGTCTGTGCGTGTGTCTAGGTGAGCACTCATGTACCCGACTGATGCATGTGTCTGTCTGTGTGTCTAGGTGAGCAGTAATGTACCCGACTGATGCATGTGTCTGTGTGTGTGTCTAGGTGAGCACTCATGTACCCGACTGATGCATGTGTCTGTCTGTCTGTGTGTCTAGGTGAGCACTCATGTACCCGACTGATGCATGTGTCTGACTGTGTGTGTGTCTAGGTGAGCACTCATGTACCCGACTGATGCATGTGTCTGTCTGTGTGTCTAGGTGAACACTCATGTACCCGACTGATGCATGTGTCTGTCTGTGTGTGTGTGTCTAGGTGAGCACTCATGTACCCGACTGATGCATGTGTCTGTCTGTCTGTGTGTGTCTAGGTGAGCACACATGTACCCGACTGGGCGGTGACCGTGCTGGCTAAGAGCCCGGAGACCAGGACGCGCCAGGACTGCCGGCTGCTGCACGCGCTGTTGAGGGGCATGAGGAACTTTGACCTCTTCACGGGCGAGGTTCAGATGGCCTTGTGTAAGGCCTTCACGCTCGAGAGGTCAGACAACTTGTCTAGGTCATTCAGACTGTGTCTATGTTATCTATTTGTTCTAGACGAGATATTTAGTTCATCAAGTATAGATTATATGTTGTAAGTTATAGATTGTTCCGCACCAATAGAATAGTTGTTGTATGGTATAACTAGTTCAACAAGTATGGATTAAATGTCACATGTTATAGCTAGTTCATCAAGTATGGATTAAATGTCACATGTTATAGCTAGTTCATCAAGTATGGATTAAATGTCACATGTTATAGCTAGTTCATCAAGTATGGATTAAATGTCACATGTTATAGCTAGTTCATCAAGTATGGATTAAATGTCACATGTTATAGCTAGTTCATCAAGTATGGATTAAATGTCACATGTTTTAGCTAGTTCATCAAGTATGGATTAAATGTCACATGTTATAGGCTAGTTCATCAAGTATGGATTAAAATGTCACATGTTATAGCTAGTTCATCAAGTATGGATTAAATGTCACATGTTATAGCTAGTTCATCAAGTATGGATTAAATGTCCTATGTTATAGCTAGTTCATCAAGTATGGATTAAATGTCACATGTTATAACTAGTTCATCAAGTATGGATTAAATGTCACATGTTATAGCTAGTTCCTCGCCTATAGATTAGATGGTTCATGTTATGGCTAGTTTATCAGTTATATTGTATGGCTAGTTAGTCACGTATAGATTAGATGTTATATCATACAGCTATTTAGTCAAGTATAGATTATATGTTATATGTTACAGCTAGTTAGTCAAGTATAGATTATATGTTATATGTTACAGCTAGTTAGTCAAGTATAGATTATATGTTATATGTTACAGCTAGTTAGTCAAGTATAGATTATATGTTATATGTCATAGTTAGTTAGTCAAGTATAGATTATATGTTATATGTTACAGCTAGTTAGTCAAGTATAGATTAGATGCTATATGTTACAGCTAGTTAGTCAAGTATAGATTATATGTTATATGTCATAGTTAGTTAGTCAAGTATAGATTAGATGTTATAAGTTATAGTTAGTTATTCAAGTATAGATTATATGTTATATGTCATAGCTAGTTAGTCAAGTATAGATTATACGTTATATGTTAAAGCTAGTTATTCAAGTATAGACTAGATGCTATATGTTATAGTTAGTTAGTCAAGTATAGATTATATGTTATATGTTACAGCTAGTTAGTCAATTATAGATTAGATGTTATAAGTTATAGTTAGTTATTCAAGTATAGATTATATGTTATATGTCATAGTTAGTTAGTCACGTATAGATTATATGTTATATGTTACAGCAAGTTATTCAAGTATAGATTATATGTTATATGTTACAGCTAGTTAGTCAAGTATAGATTATATGTTATATGTCATAGTTAGTTAGTCAAGTATAGATTAGATGTTATAAGTTATAGTTAGTTATTCAAGTATAGATTATATGTTATATGTCATAGTTATTTAGTCAAGTATAGATTAGATGTTATAAGTTATAGTTAGTTATTCAAGTATAGATTATATGTTATATGTCATAGTTAGTTAGTCAAGTATAGATTAGATGCTAAATGTTATAGTTAGTTAGTCAAGTATAGAATAGAAGTTATATGTTGAGGTTAGTTCCTCGCCTACAGATTAGATGTTTAATGTAATAGCTAGTTTCTCAGCTGTAGATTAGATGTTATATTCTATAGCTAGTTCCACACCTATAGATTAGATGCTATATTTTATATCTAGTTCCTCACCTATAGGTTAGATGTTATATGTTATGGCTAATTAGTCAAGTATAGATTAGATGTTGTAGGTTATAACTAATTCCTCATCTATAGGCGTGATTTTCTATGTCATAGTTAGTTAATAAAGTATAAATTACATGTAATATGTTATAGTTAGTTCATCAAATAAATTAATGTATAGTATTCTAGTTATATCGAGGCTACCAACACACTAATCATACACTGAACCTTGCTTCTAGCTCACTCTTGATAAACTAATCAATGTTAGTCTACTCCACTAGGTGTAAATATTAGTTAGTTAGTTAGTTAGTTAGTTAAATAGTTTGTTAGTTATTTAGTTAGTTAGTTAAATAGGTAGTTAGTTAGTTAGTTAAATAGTTTGTTAGTTAGTTAGTTAGTTAAATAGTTAGTTAGTTAGTTAAATAGTTTGTTAGTTATTTAGTTAGTTAGTTAAATAGGTAGTTAGTTAGTTAGTTAAATAGGTAGTTAGTTAGTTAGTTAAATAGTTAGTTAGTTAGTTAGTTAGTTAGTTAAATAGTTAGTTAGTTAGTTAGTTAGTTAAATAGTTTGTTAGTTATTTGGTTAGTTAGTTAAATAGGTAGTTAGTTAGTTAGTTAGGTAGTTAAATAGGTAGTTAGTTAGTAGTTAGTTAGTTAAATAGGTAGTTAGTTAGTTAGTTAGTTAGTTAGTTAGTTAGTTTGCTAGCTAGTTAGTTAGTTAGTTAGTTAGTTAGTTAGTTAAGTAGTTAGTTAGTTAGTTAGTTAGTTTGCTAGCTAGTTAGTTAGTTAGTTAGTTAGTTAGTTAGTTAGTTAGTTAAGTAGTTAGTTAGTTAGTTAGTTAGTTTGCTAGCTAGGTTGGAATTCTGGATAGACATGTGCCAATCAAGGAAGTTCGAGTAAAACACCACGTCAAGTCACCTTGAATCACACAGGAAATACTTGAAATTATGAGAGACAGAGATAAAGCACATAAAAAGCGGGATCTCAGCACATACCGTACTCTTAGAAACAAAGTTCAATATACCATACGACGGGAAAAGAAAAATTACTTTAAGAACTTAGTAATAGATAAAACAAATAGTAAGGATATATGGAAGGCAATTAACACTTTGACAAACAAGTATAACTCCCGAAATTCCTTACCATCAAATCATATTACATGCGACCAAATTCAGTAAGTTCTTTCAAACTGACATAGACCAGTTGAAGGCTTCAATACCTAATTCTCCTTGCAACTTATCTTTGCTGTCATTGTTTTGCGAGAGTAGATGCTCCCGCGATATTCTTTCCGACACACCGCTAATGACAATCACTGAAGTATTCACTTACCTCAGTAACCTAAAAAAACACAACCTCATCTGGCTTAGATGGAATCAGCAACCGGATTCTCCGTTGTGCTGCGCCAGTGATTAGTATATCACTAACCTATGTATATAATCAGTATCTCACCAAAGGCCACTTTCCATCAGCTCTCAAAATCGCTAAAGTGTACCCTCTTCTTAAATCTGGTTCATTGGACAATGGTCTCCCGAACAATTACAGACCCATTTCTTTACTATCATCACTATCTAAGCCACTAGAAAAAACACATCCATAAAGTAACATTACAGTACTTAGTTCGCAACAAGCTTATTGTTGACAGCCAATCAGGATTTCGACCAAAGTATTCTTGCCATACGGCCCTAACAAACATGATAGAAAATTGGCACGAGAGTATAAACAACAACAGTCTATGTGGAACTGTGTTTATTGATTTCAAGAAAGCATTTGATATGATAGACCATGTTATTTTAATTAAGAAACTTGAGACAATGAAAATTGGTCCTAATGTAGTCACTCTAATATCATCTTTTCTATCGGACAGAAAGCAAGTAGTATCACATAATAAATCGCTGTCTCAAACCACTACATTCAATATTGGAGTACCACAAGGCTCTATTCTTGGCCCTCTATTATTTGCCATATATATTAACGATCTACCTTTGCATCTTTCATCGTCCTGCGATCTATTTGCAGACGACTGTACAGTGTACACAAACACTGAAAACTGTATTTTACTGGAGTCGTCTTTACAACAAGAATTAAATAATGTAGTTAGGTGGAGCTATTCAAACCGTATGCACATTAACATCACTAAAACAAAATCAATGTTATTAACAACCAGACAAAGACTTCAAACTCTAAGCTCACACACATCACTTCAACTTCACATCGATAACATGCCAGTAGAAAGTGTAATTGAGCACAAAACATTAGGCCTAATCATTGATAGAAACCTAACCTTTAATTCCCACGTTCAAGCGCTCATTAAACAACAGCGAAAAAAGTCTACCAACTCGCCAAAATTAAAAACTTCCTTGATGAGGACACAAGGAAACTATTCTATACTTCTCATATTCAGACACACTTTGACTACTGCTCTACAATCTGGGACGGTTGTTCTAATTCAAATACCAAGCGACTTTACTCACTGCAGAAACGGGCCATGAGTCTAATTTATAGCAAACATTTATCTGACAATCCCAGCCTGTATAAACGCCTTCAGTTACTACCACTCCGCAAACGCCTGCTTTTCAATAAAGCTAAACTAATTCACAAAATCTTGCATCGGAATGCCCCAAATTACCTTTGGCCATTGTTTAAATATAATGCTAGACACAGTAAACGTTTAAATATATTACACATTCCGAAGCCTAGGATTGACTTATACAAAACAAGCTTAACGTACTCTGCAGCTCAGCTGTGGAACAATCTTCCACAAGAAATAAAAGACATCACCAATCCTTATTCATATAATCGCAAATTACTCGAACACTATCTCAGTACGGATTACCTTCCCCCATAATAATAGTGATAATAATAATAATAACAAAACCCTAGTATAACAGTCAGTCCCCTTTTGGTAGGCCAGTATATTCCACATGGCTAATAAGTGTCTGACCATTATCTAATGTTACTGTGTCGTGTAGTTTTGATGTTCGCATTTTGCCAATGCTTTTATAATGCATAAGTTTTATATTGTTGCTGTTCTCTGTTAGCCTTGAATGATGTGTGAATGAAATAATGTATGGAAGAGAGTGATAGAAGAGCAGAATGTTAGACGGGCCTGCGTGCCCAATTCTTAACCCTTTGAAAATAAAGTTTGTTTGTTTGTTTGTTTTGTTTGTTAGTTAGTTAGTTAATTAAATAGTTAGTTAGTTAGTTAGTTAGTTAAATAGTTAGTTAGTTAGTTAGTTAGTTAGTTAGTTAGTTAAATAGTTTGTCAGTTATTTAGTTAGTTAGTTAAATAGGTAGTTAGTTAGTTAGTTAATTAGTTAGTTTGCTAGCTAGTTAGTTAGTTAGTTAGTTAGTTAGTTAGTTAAGTAGTTAGTTAGTTAGTTAGTTTGCTAGTTAGTTAGTTAATTAAATATTTAGTTAGTTAGTTAGTTAGTTAGTTAAATAGTTAGTTAGTTAGTTAGTTAGTTAGTTAGTTAGACAGTTAGTTAGTTAGTTAGTTAGTTAGTTAGTTAGTTAGTTAGACAGTTAGTTAGTTAGTTAGTTAGTTAGTTAGTTAGTTAGTTAGTTAGTTAGTTAGTTAGTTAGTTAGTTAGTTAGTTAGTTTATTGACGACGCCGAACTAGAGATAGTAGACCATTTTACATATCTAGGATCAGTGGTAAATAGCAAATTATCCCTAGATCAGGAAATCAACATCCGGATTGGTAAGGCAGCAACAACAATGAACAGGTTAAGAAAAAGAGTCTGGGAGAACAGGAAGCTTACTGCCAAAACAAAAGTCCTTGTCTATCAAGCCTGTGTCCTTAGTACTCTTCTCTATGGCAGTGAAACCTGGACAACTTACTCACACCAAGAGAACAACTTAAACAGCTTTCATATGCGGTGTCTGCGAAGAATTCTTGGTATTAAGTTGCAAGACAAAATCACAAATACTGAAGTATTGGAAAGATCAGGTTGTGTGACAGTTTATTCCATGCTCAGTCTTCGTAGACTTAGATGGATAGGACATCTTAGAAGGATGGATGATGGTAGAATACCAAAGGATATCTTTTTTGGTGAATTACAGATTGGTAAGAGATCTCAGGGTCGGCCTCTACTACGATACAAAGATGTGTGTAAGCGGGACATGATTGATAAAGGCATTGATAATGCACATTGGGAGCAAGTCGCCGCTGAACGTGTTGCATGGAGGGCAAATATCAGAAATGGAATAAAGTCAAAGGAGAAAATTATTGCAGAAAAGTCACACACCAAGCGTTTGAGACGTAAGATGGTGCATGATGGTGGAAATGACCACGTGTTCACATGCACCCACTGTGAACGGACATTTACAGCGCAAATTGGCCTTATCAGTCACACTCGCTACCGCCATAGTTAAAAGTTATTATGCCTTTTTAAAGCACAAACTATCGTCTGTCAAGACGGCAAGGTGCCAATGAATGAATAGTTAGTTAGTTAGTTAGTTAGTTAGTCGAGGTTCCAACTTCACTGCAACGGTTCGTCCCCATTATACTCCGTTCCTGTGCCAGTGAGTATCACGCAAAATGCTCGCCACTGTCCAATGTGAAAAGTGGAACACACAGGAGTCCCGGCTCAGATGCATACTACGACACATACGGGACAATGATTGCAGGGCTGCCGAGGTCACACACACACATACACACACATACACACACAAACTCTGGGGAACACGGGACAATGAATGCAGGGCTGCCGAGGTCACACACACACATACACACACACACACACACACACACACAAACTCTGGGGAACACGGGAAAATGATTGCAGGGCTGCCGAGGTCACACACACCCACACACACAAACAAACACACACACACACCCACAAACACACACACCCACACATGCACACACACATACACACACACACATACACACACATACATACACACACACACAAACTCTGGGGAACATGGGAAAATGATTGCAGGGCTGCCGAGGTCACACACACGCATATACACACACACTCACACGCACACACGCACTTTTGACTCGTGATAATGATTGCAGGGTTACAGAGGGCCGAGTGGTGCTAAAGAGTGGTCACGTGGGCAGACACTTCTACCTGATATACTCGGGCTCAGTCTTCGTCAACGTGGAGGACAGGAGCAGGGACGGGCGCAAGTTCATGAGGACAGTGTCCTTGCTGACTAGAGGACAGTCATTCGGGGTGAGTTCTAAACAGAGATGAAATAGGTCACACCAGGGTCAAACTGCGCATATGTCAACAACAGGACAGCACCTCGTGCAGCGCTGCATTTCTTCATTTGTTTTTCATATCCTATTTACAGGACATCGCTGTCAACACCCGCACTGCTGTTGTTGATATCTTGGCAAGTTTACGTTCAGTAGTTTGCCATTGCTTTCTGAACGACCAGCTCCCATGCCATCATGTTAAACCCCAGCGCGACATTTTCTGCTGTTAAATCGGTCGCAGTTGTGTTTCGAACGCGGGTAAGTAGAATCACAAACAACGTCTGTAACGCCTTTGCCACGGAAACCGGCTTTTCTTCATTACAACTGTATACATATGACCATGTTGCTGCAACAGGCCTTTATCAGCAAACAACAATAAGGTAACAGAACAGCATACGAACCAACGTGGCCCACGTTGATGGCCTCGTCCTGTAGAGGACATCCCACGTTGATGGCCTCGTCCTGTAGAGGACATCCCACGTTGATGGCCTCGTCCTGTAGAGGACATCCCACGTTGATGGCCACGTCATGTAGAGGACATCCCACGTTGATGGCCAAGTCCTGTAGAAGACATCCCACGTTGATAGCCACGTCCTGTAAAGGACATCCCACGTTGATGGCCACGTCCTGTAGAAGACATCCCACGTTGATGGCCACGTCCTGTAAAGGACGCCCTGTATAACACATCCCACGTTGACGGCACGTCCTGTATAACACATCCCACGTTGATGGCCACGTCCTGTAAAGGACATCCCACGTTGATGGCCACGTCCTGTAGAAGACATCCCCCGTTGATAGCCACGTCCTGTAAAGGACATCCCACGTTGATGGCCACGTCCTGTAGAAGACATCCCACGTTGATGGCCAAGTCCTGTAGAGGACATCCCACGTTGATGGCCACGTCCTGTAAAAGACATCCCACGTTGATGGCCACGTCCTGTAGAAGACATCCCACGTTGATGGCCACGTCCTGTAAAGGACATCCCACGTTGATGGCCACGTCCTGTAGAGGACATCCCACGTTGATGGCCACGTCCTGTAAAGGACATCCCACGTTGATGGCCACGTCCTGTAAAGGACATCCCACGTTGATGGCCACGTCCTGTAGAAGACATCCCACGTTGATGGTCACGTCCTGTAAAGGACATCCCACGTTGATGGCCACGTCCTGTAGAAGACATCCCACGTTGATGGCCAAGTCCTGTAGAGGACATCCCACGTTGATGGCCACGTCCTGTAAAGGACATCCCACGTTGATGGCCACGTCCTGTAAAGGACATCCCACGTTGATGGCCACGTCCTGTAAAGGACATCCCACGTTGATGGCCACGTCCTGTAGAGGACATCCCACGTTGATGGCCACGTCCTGTAAAGGACATCCCACGTTGATGGCCACGTCCTGTAAAGGACATCCCACGTTGATGGCCACGTCCTGTAGAAGACATCCCACGTTGATGGCCACGTCCTGTAAAGGACATCCCACGTTGATGGCCACGTCCTGTAGAGGACATCCCACGATGATGGCCACATCATGTAGAGGACATCTCATGTTGATGGCCACTTAGTGGCCATGGGTGGACTGTGCGAGATAGTGGCCATGGATGGGTCTGGGGTAATTGTAATACATGTGACGTGCGAGATAGTGGCCATGGGTGGGTCTGGGGTATTTGTAATACATGTGACGTGGCCGGTAGTTGATCATGGGTGGATCTAGGGCGGGGTCGTGATGAGGGCTACTTTCTCCAGTCGACCTGTTACAACATGAGACAGCCTCTATCAGTGAACATCAGTGGCTGTGAATGTATGTCATGAGGTACTGTTAGTTACTGGATGTCTCCACTTCTTGTCCTGTTATTGTCCTGTTTAACTCAACTACTGAATGTCTCCACTTCTTGTCCTGTTATTGTCCTGTCTAACTCAGCTACTGAATGTCTCCACTCTTGTCCTGTTATTGTCCTGTCTAACTCAACTACTGAATGTCTCCACTTCTTGTCCTGTTATTGTCCTGTCTAACTCAACTACTGAATGTCTCCACTTCATGTCCTGTTATTGTCCTGTCTAACTCAACTACTGAATGTCTCCACTTCTTGTCCTGTTATTGTCCTGTCTAACTCAGCTACTGAATGTCTCCACTCTTGTCCTGTTATTGTCCTGTCTAACTCAACTACTGAATGTCTCCACTCTTGTCCTGTTATTGTCCTGTCTAACTCAACTACTGAATGTCTCCACTTCTTGTCCTGTTATTGTCCTGTCTAACTCAACTACTGAATGTCTTCACTTCATGTCCTGTTATTGTCCTGTCTAACTCAACTACTGAATGTCTCCACGTCATGTCCTGTTATTGTCCTGTCTAAGTCAGCTGTTGGATGTCCGGTCCTCAACAGGAGCTGGCACTGCTGCAGGACATCAGGAGGACCGCCACCGTGTCCGTCCGGGAGACGGTGGAGCTGCTGGCTGTGGACAAGGCCGTGTTTGCCAGCGTCTGCCCCAAGATCTTTGAGCGGGAGCTGGCCCAGAAGTATTCTTTCCTTGGGTGAGATCTTTGAGCGGGAGCTGGCCCAGAAGTATTCTTTCCTTGGGTGAGATCTTTGAGCGGGAGCTGGCCCAGAAGTATTCTTTCCTTGGGTGAGATCTTTGAGCGGGAGCTGGCCGAGAAGTATTCTTTCCTTGGGTGAGATCTTTGAGCGGGAGCTGGCCCAGAAGTATTCTTTCCTTGGGTGAGATCTTTGAGAGGGAGCTGGCCCAGAAGTATTCTTTCCGTGGGTGAGATCTTTGAGCGGAAGCTGGCCCAGAAGTATTCTTTCCTTGGGTGAGATCTTTGAGCGGGAGCTGGCCCAGAAGTATTCTTTCCTTGGGTGAGATCTTTGAGCGGGAGCTGGCCCAGAAGTATTCTTTCCGTGGGTGACATCTTTGAGCGGGAGCTGGCCCAGAAGTATTCTTTCCTTGGGTGAGATCTTTGAGCGGGAGCTGGCCCAGAAGTATTCTTTCCTTGGGTGAGATCTTTGAACGGGAGCTGGCCCAGAAGTATTCTTTCCTTGGGTGAGATCTTTGAGCGGGAGATAGCCGAGAAGTATTCTTTCCTTGGGTGAGCGGGAGCTTGCCAAGAAGTATTCTTTCCTTGGGTGAGCGGGAGCTTGCCGAGAAGTATTCTTTCCTTGGGTGAGCGGGAGCTTGCCGAGAAGTATTCTTTCCTTGGGTGAGACTGCCTGTTGTAGTCAGCAGTATCTGCTGCTCTTGTTTCTGAACAGACGGCTAGGATACTGACACTGGCCACTGAGGCAACACTAGCTCCAAGATGTGGGGAACTAGCTCCAAGATGTGGGGAACTAGCTCCGAGATGTGGGGAACTAGCTCCAAGATATGGTGAACGATCCAAGATGTGGGAAACTAGCTCCAAGATGTGGGGAACTAGCTCCAAGATGTGGGGAACTAGCTCCAAGATGTGTGGAACTAGCTCCAAGATAAGGTGAACGATCCGAGATGTGGGGAACTAGCTCAAAGATGTGGGGAACTAGCTCCAAAATGTGGGGAACTAGCTCCAAGATGTGGGAAACTAGCTCCAAGATGTGAGAAACTAGCTCCAAGATGTGGGAAGCTAGCTCCAAGATGTGAGAAACTAGCTCCAAGATGTGGGAAGCTAGCTCCAAGATATGAGAAACTAGCTCCAAGATGTGGGGAACTAGCTCCAAGATGTGGGAAACTAGCTCCAAGATGTGAGAAACTAGCTCCAAGATGTGGGGAACTAGCTCCAAGATGTGAGAAACTAGCTCCAAGATGTGGGAAACTAGCTCCAAGATGTGGGAAATTAGCTCTAAGATGTGGGGAACTAGCTAAAAGATGTGGAGAACTAGCTCCAAGATGTGGTGAACTAGCTCCAAGATGAGGAAAACTAGCTCCAAGATGTGGGGAACTATCTCCAAGGTGTGGGAACTAGCTCAAAGATGTGGGGAACTAGCTCCAAAATGTGGGGAACTAGCTCCAAGATGTGGGGAACTAGCTCCAAGATGTGGGGAACTAGCTCCAAGATGTGGGGAACTAGCTCCAAGATGTGGGAAACTAGCTCCAAGATGTGGGAAACTAGCTCTAAGATGTGGGGAACTAGCTCAAAGATGTGAGGAACTAGCTCAAAGATGTGGGGATCTAGCTCCAAGATGTGGGGAACTAGCTCCAAGATGTGGGGAGGGGAACTAGCTCCAAGATGTGGGGAACTAGCTCCAAGATGTGGGGAACTAGCTTCAAGATGTGGGGAACCAGCTCCAAGATGTGGGGAACCAGCTCCAAGGTATGGGGAGGGGAACTAGCTCCAAGATGTGGGAAACTAGTTCCAAGATGTGGGGAACTAGCTCCGAGATGTGGGGATCTAGCTCCAAGATGTGGGGAACTAGCTCCAAGATGTGTGGAGGGGAACTAGCTCCAAGATGTGGGGAACTAGCTCCAAGATGTGGGGAACTAGCTCCAAGATGTGGGGAACCAGCTCCAAGATGTGGGGAACCAGCTCCAAGGTGTGGGGAGGGGAACTAGCTCCAAGATGTGGGGAACTAGCTCCAAGATGTGGGGAACTAGTTCCAAGATGTGGGGAACTAGCTCCAAGATGTGGGGAACTAGCTCCAAGATGTGGAGAACTAAAGAGGAGATTGTCTCTGTACGGATAGCTAGGATACCGTCAATGGCACTAGAGAGGAGCTTCACCGACCGCTTGATTTCCTCTTTAGAAACTGCAGGAGGTGACGGTTTAGGATGGGGAGGTGAAGATTAAGTGGAAGAAGATTAAGTGGAAGAAGAAGAAGTGGAAGAAGAAGAAGTGGAAGAAGATTAAGTGGAAGAAGAAGAAGAAGTGGAAGAAGATTAAGTGGAAGAAGAAGAAGTGGAAGAAGAAGAAGTGGAAGAAGATTAAGTGGAAGAAGAAGAAGAAGTGGAAGAAGAAGAAGTGGAAGAAGAAGAAGTGGAAGAAGATTAAGTGGAAGAAGAAGAAGAAGTGGAAGAAGAAGAAGGTGACGTTGAAGAAGAAGGCCTTCAGGCAAGCGAGACAGACTAGATAGACTAGACAAACAGACTAGATTGATTGATTGAGGAATCGGTATCACAGCATTCGGGGCATTCCCATAAGCGCTCCGTCCCCATCCTCAGACTAGACAGACAGACTAGACAGGCAGGCTGGGCAGACAGACATACTAGATAGACAGACAGACTAGACTGACATACTAAACAGATCAAACAGAGTAGATAGACAGAATTGACAGGCAGACTATTCAGACAGACTAGACAGATAGTTTAGACAGACTAGATAGAGCGACTAGGTGAACTAGACAGACAGAGATAGGATAAAATAAGATAAGATAGGATAAGATATCATAAGATAAGATTAGATATGATTAGATAAGATTAGATTAGATTACATGTCAGTTCTTAATCAGACATGACTGAGCTACCGTATGACAGTAGACGGTACTACCTGACGCAGAAGTGACCGGTTTTTTGCCTTGTTTTCTAATGACTGCCGTTTCCATCGATGATGAACTGTATTTTCGTGGAGGACTTTTGTGTTGGCATTCTGGCAACGGAATTATGTACTGTTAAATGTTGTTTTTTTTTTTTTTTGCATCTGTTCAAGGTTGTTTTGTTGCGTGAACTACATTTCGGAGGCAAAATGGCGTGGCTGGCTAGAAAACATCTAGAAAAGGAACAACAACATCTAGAAATATTGAGACTTTGTAGGCTAACATCTGGTTGAGATAGTGACTGCCGCTTCCATCAAGGATGAACTGCATGTTTCGTAGAGGACTTTTGTCTTGGCATTCTGGCGACGGCATTATGTACAGTGAAAGTTTTTACATCTGTCCGAGGTTGTTTTGTTGCGTGAACTGCATTTCGGAGATAAAATAGCGTGGCTGGCTAGAAAACATCTAGAAACGGAACACCAGCATCTAGAAACATCGAGACTTTGTAGGTGAACATCTGGTTGGGAAAGTGACTGCGCGTCCATCAAGGATGAATGTTGCGTGGAGGAATTTTGTCGTGACCTTCTGGTGGCGGCATCATGCACAGTGTGCCTGAGCGGGCTGTTGTTTGTCGAGACTCCTGTCTTTTCCACTTTTCACATGGGGCTGTGAGGAACATTTTATGTGATATTCACTGGCACAGGAACGGAGCAGAATGGGGACGACCCGTTGCTGTGATGTTGGAACCGCGACTGAACTAAACTGAACTTAACTGGTGCTATCTGCTTTCTGTTAGCGCCGAAGGTTGGGCGGCGCTCACCAAACCCAACACTGTGCCAACGGCTACGGACGGAGGAGTGCAATCGGGAGGGTACAAGCCTCACCCTAGAGTGAGGAAATGCAACCTAAAAACTAAATGTCATGGCAGGGCAGACCAGGCCCTAAGCTTTGGTCGGCAACTGGTCTAGGATCGAAGCTCCGACAGGCGGACAGTTAGAGCATTTCTTTGGTGATCCGGCAGCTTCTGCAGCTGATCTTGTTCCAGATGTATTTGTGTTATCTTTCCTTTGGAGTAAACTAGACAGGCCGAGAGAGGGATCACATGGTCTCTAAATTCAGCCCAGGCTTTGTGTTATAGAGTGGTATAACTCCATTTTACAAACTATCGTCTGTCAAGACGGCAAGGTGCCAGTCAGATTAGGTTAGATTAGATTAGATTAGATTAAATTAGATTAGATTAGATTAGATTAGATTAGATTATGTTAGATTAGATTAGATTAGATTAGATTAGATTAGATTAGACAAGATAATGTTAGATTAGACAAGATAATGTTAGATTAGATTAGATTAGTTTAGATTAGATTAGATTAGATTAGATTAGATTAGATTAGGGTGGGGGGGAGAGAACGAACGAACGAACGAATTTTATTTTCAAAGGGTCACAAATTGGGCACGCAGGCCCGTCTTACATTCGGCCCTTTAAATCACTCATCTTGTGTTCATCATTGTGCATGTTACACACAAATAAAAAACATTCTCAAATGAATGGTGTAAACATAAGCAGAGAATATTACCATGTTATGAGACAGGCAGGCAGACAGGCAGACATACGTACACACGCACATTCATAAACACATGCGCACAAAGCTGCATACTTACTTACACAATGTACACAAACTCTCACAGTTATGCACCCACTCGATAACACACAAATACACACTCCCTCAATAACAGTTACACTTTCTCACAATCACAAACTCACCAAATCCATCCATCCATCCATCCATCCACACGCACACACACACAGGGGGAGAGAGGGGGGGGGGGAGATAGAGACAACGAACGAATGAACAAATGGACAAACTTCATTTCCAAACAGTTACAAATTGGGCACGTAGGCCCGTCTTACATTTGGCCCTTCCAGTCACTCATCTTTCATTCATCAATAGTGCATGATGCATTCACATTGGAAAACAACATTGTCATATGAATGTTGTAAACATAAACAATGCATATTACCATGAGACAGGCAGACACACGTACACACGCACATTCATAAACACACACGCACTCGAACATACCTGCATATATACTTGCATCATTTGCACAGACTCTCACAGTTATGCACACACTCAATAACATACAAATACACACTCCCTCGTATACACTGCATACATGTATACATACACACACAAACATATACACATACAAACACACACATACACACACATACACAAGTAAATACACATGCATACGCACTTACACACATACACACCCATACACACACGTACACACTCACACACACACGCAAACATACGCACGCAAAGACACAAACATACACACACATATACACACGCAAACACACAAATATACACACAAACCCATACACACCTTATACACACACATACACACGTACACGTACACACACGCACATATGCACATACACACATGCAAACACATACACGCACATACACAGCGATAATATGCCTCGAATAATGACCTGCCAGTTGTAGACGACTTCAAGGTCAATGCTGAACTGACTAAACTGATGATATTCAATCTCTGGAAATGCTGGTATTGTCCATAAAGTAATGGGGCTAGTGTAACGTGTCCATCTCTGGAAATGCTGGTATTGTCCATAAAGTAATGGGGCTAGTGTAACGTGTCCATCTCTGGAAATGCTGGTATTGTCCATAAAGTAATGGGGCTAGTGTAACGTGTCCATCTCTGGAAATGCTGGTATTGTCCATAAAGTAATGGGGCTAGTGTAACGTGTCCATCTCTGGAAATGCTGGTATTGTCCATAAAGTAATGGGGCTAGTGTAACGTTCTCAAACATTTCTCATCTACAGCACACTGGATCTCTTCTCGACCAAGTACTGGAGTTCAGAATCGATCCGGTCCCTGGCCATGCAGGCACAGATTCAAGAAGTAAGAACTACAGATTTTAGGTGTTGCGTAATGGATGTGACAGCTCCCTTCCACCTGGCATGTCTCCCTGCAGGTTTTAGGCGTTGAGTAATTGGTGTAGCAGCTCCCTTCCACCTGAAATGTCTCCCTACAGGTTTAAAAAAAAAAAAATTTGTTGCGTATCCCTTACGGGACGTTGCAGTAAACACCAGCATTTTCAGCTGCTGTTGATGTACTAGACAAGTGTTACGTTCAGTAGTTTGCCATTGCTTTCTGAACGACCGGCCCCTATACCTTTTTTCGAAAAAACCAGCACCGCTGTGTTTCGAACCCGGGTATACGGGCTCACAAACCGCGTTCGCAAGCCCTTAGCCACAGATACCGGAAGGTCTTAGGTTTTAGATGTTGAGTAAATTGGTGTAGCAGGCTGCCTTCCACCTAACATGTCTCCCTGCAGGTGTTAGGTGTGGAGTTATGATGTAACAACATGTTGTGTTTTCTGTGTCCCCAGTACAAGACAAACAAACTGATTGTTGGCAACAGCCTGGCCGAGGACTGGATCTACGTCTGCATGCAGGTCAGGTCTGCTGTGTCAATGATTGGTGCACGTGTGAGCATTAGTTGCATGGTTACAGTCTGTGTCAATGATTGGTGCAAGTGTGAGCATTAGTTGCATGGTTACAGTCTGTGTCAATGATTAATGTAAATATGTGCAATAGTTGCATGGTTACAGTCTGTGTCAATGATTGTTGCAAGTGTGAGCATTAGTTGCATGGTTACAGTCTGTGTCAATGATTAATGTAAATATGTGCAATAGTTGCATGGTTACAGTCTGTGTCAGTGATTGTTGCAAGTGTGTGCAATAGTTGCATGGTTACAATCTGTGTCAGTGATTGGTGCAAGTGTGTGCAATAGTTGCATGGTTACAATCTGTGTCAGTGATTGGTGCAAGTGTGTGCAATAGTTGCATGGTTACAATCTGTGTCACTGATTGTTGCAAGTGTGTGCAATAGTTGCATGGTTACAATCTGTGTCAGTGATTGGTGCAAGTGTGAGCATTAGTTGCATGGTTACAGTTTGTGTCAATGATTGTTGCAAGTGTGTGCAATATTTGCATGGTTACAATCTGTGTCAGTGATTAATGTAAATATATGCAATAGTGGCATGGTTACAATCTGTGTCAATGATTGTTGCAAGTGTGTGCAATAGTTGCATGGTTACAATCTGTGTCAGTGATTAATGTAAATATGTGCAATAGTGGCATGGTTACAATATGTGTCAATGATTGGTGCAAGTGTGTGCAATAGTTGCATGGTTACAATCTGTGTCAATGATTAATGTAAATATGTGCAATAGTTGCATGGTTACAGTCTGTGTCAATGACTGGTGCAAGTGTGAGCATTAGTTGCATGGTTACAGTTTGTGTCAATGATTGTTACAAGTGTGTGCAATAGTTGCATGGTTACAATCTGTGTCAGTGATTGGTGCAAGTGTGTGCAATAGTTGCATGGTTACAATCTGTGTCAGTGATTGGTGCAAGTGTGTGCAATAGTTGCATGGTTACAATCTGTGTCGATGATTGTTGCAAGTGTGTGCAATAGTTGCATGGTTACAATCTGTGTCAGTGATTGGTGCAAGTGTGAGCATTAGTTGCATGGTTACAGTTTCTGTCAATGATTGTTGCAAGTGTGAGCATTAGTTGCATGGTTACAGTCTGTGTCAATGATTAATGTAAATATGTGCAATAGTTGCATGGTTGCAATCTGTGTCAGTGATTGGTGCAAGTGTGAGCATTAGTTGCATGGTTACAGTTTGTGTCAATGATTGTTGCAAGTGTGTGCAATAGTTGCATGGTTACAATCTGTGTCAATGATTAATGTAAATATGTGCAATAGTGGCATGGTTACAATCTGTGTCAATGATTGGTGCAAGTGTGTGCAATAGTTGCATGGTTACAATCTGTGTCAATGATTGTTGCAAGTGTGTGCAATAGTTGCATGGTTACAATCTGTGTCAATGATTGGTGCAAGTGTGTGCAATAGTTGCATGGTTACAATCTGTGTCAATGATTGTTGCAAGTGTGTGCAATAGTTGCGTGGTTACAATCTGTGTCAGTGATTGATGCAAGTGTGAGCATTAGTTGCATGGTTACAGTTTGTGTCAATGATTGTTGCCAGTGTGAGCATTAGTTGCATGGTTACAGTCTGTGTCAATGATTAATGTTAATATGTGTAATAGTTGCATGGTTACAATCTGTGTCAGTGATTGGTGCAAGTGTGAGCATTAGTTGCATGGTTACAGTTTGTGTCAATGATTGTTGCAAGTGTGAGCATTAGTTGCATGGTTACAGTCTGTGTCAATGATTAATGTAAATATGTGCAATAGTTGCATGGTTACAGTCTGTGTCAATGATTAATGTAAATATGTGCAATAGTTGCATGGTTACAATCTGTGTCAGTGATTGGTGCAAGTGTGAGCATTAGTTGCATGGTTACAGTTTGTGTCAATGATTGTTGCAAGTGTGAGCATTAGTTGCATGGTTACAGTCTGTGTCAATGATTAATGTAAATATGTGCAATAGTTGCATGGTTACAATCTATGTCAATAAAATGTTAGAAAGTTAGAAAGTCAGTCGACAGATCATCCTTATTGCACATCGAACCATTCAGTCCATAAGTGTTCGGATCCACTCCTCAGCAAATCCCGCAGCGTGTAGCGGCTAACGACACCAGTTCTGTGTTGGTTTATTAATCTTCTTTGGCTTTCTGCGTAGTGTTCTTGTTTGGCCACACCTCTTTTAATTTGCTGTTCTCGCAGTCTGACCATAGATGTAGATTAACAGTCATCACTTGGTTCTTGCGAACGCCTTACTTTTCGTAGAGCATTCAGAATGTCAGCCTGGTCCATGGCGCGTCCGCCCTCCACATTAGCCTTACCTGCAAGCTTGTCAGCCCGCTCATTTCCTTGTACACCCGTATGCCCTGGCACGAAAATGAAACGAATCTTTGCCAGCCGAGACCGCTCCAGAGACAGCAACCACTCTCTTCGGATCCACCCCACCTCAGTCTTCTTGAGTATGCTCATTGGTTCACAAAGGAAACATGCCCTAGTGAATGTCTGTGTCTCGAGCCATGTTATTGCTTTACTTACTGCCATGACTTCCATAGTCAGGTTACTTGTGGTCAAAGCAAAAGCACCAGAGTCCTCCTTCACAATTCTCCCTCCGGCCAAAGCCGTAGAGGCCCATGAGCTTCTCACATGTCGGACGACCGATCCATCTGTGTAAATGACAGCATCACCCTCTAAAGAAAATCTGTGCCTTTGATTGACAATCTGTGACGATGATTGGTGTAAATACGTGCAAAAGTTGCATGGTTGCAATCTGTGTTAATGATTGTTGTAAGTGTGTGCAATAATTGCATGGTTACAATCTGTGTCAATTATTGTTGCAATTGTGTGCAATAGCTGCATGGTTACAACCTTTCTCCACAGACAATAAATAACAGATCGAACCTGTTCCCGCCACGGCGGTCTTGTATAAGGATTGTTTAGTTAGTTAGTTAGTCAGTCAGTCCGTCCGTCAGTCAGTCAGTCAGTCAGTTATTTAATTAGTCGCGGTTCCAACTTCACGGCAACGGGTCATCCCCATTATGCTCCGTCCCTGTGCCAGTGAATATCACACTAAATGTTCCTAACAGCCCTATAATGGAATGGACAGGAGTATCGGCAAGCGAACAGCCTGAACAGGTACACTGTGCATAATGCCGCCGCCAGAATGCCAACACAAAAGTCCTCCACGAAAATTACAGTTCATCGTCGATGGAATCGGCAGTCACCAGAAAGACTTCATTGACCCGGGTCTTATCTCATATAGCTCGGTCTCTTTCCGCGGGGCGACCCTCCGAAAGCGCCGCACAAAGCACCAACTCCATAGCTCCCACGACGACTCCCAGAAGTCTCCTGAAAAATGCACTTGTGAACCGAAAAGGCAAACCAGTCAACCCAGCAACAGCCGGGCGCCATCGTTCCGAACATGCAGTTCACGCTGCAAACAACCACGGACGGATGTAAAAGCATTCCACGCGAAATTCACAGCTAACAGTGTCGCGCCACGCACTCACTCAGTAGCAGGACGACGGAGCCATGCACTAGCAGTCCAACATGAGGAAAATGCTTACGCAAACCGTAGCCACAAGCGTAAATACTCCAGAAGTCTTAACAGTTTAAATGCCTATCCGCCATATTGGGGACCGGAAGTCCCATAAGGATTGTTTAACTGGACATTGGCACTCAAGCTAACCCAGCCCTAACATGGCTACTGTCAAAAGTTATATTTTCTCTCATTGGTATTTATTTACTTTTAATGAATATCCGGGCGAGCAGTCAGGTTGTCAGAAATTGACTAAATAGCTCCCGGGCGGGCAACCACTTTGTCAGAACTGACCAACACGTCAACCCGCCGTGCTAAGCTCCTGCCCCAACACGTCATCCGGCCGTGCGCAGCTCCTGCCCCAACACATCATCCGGCCGTGCGCAGCTCCTGCCCAAACACGTCATCCTGCCGTGCGCAGCTCCTACCCCAACACGTCATCCCGCCGTGCGCAGCTCCTGCCCCAACACGTCATCCTGCCGTGCGCAGCTCCTACCCCAACACGTCATCCCGCCATGCGCAGCTCCTGCCCCAACATGTCATCCCGCCGTACGCAGCTCCTGCCCCAACACGTCATCCCGCCGTACGCAGCTCCTGTCCCAACACGTCATCCCACCGTAAGCAGCTCCTGGGTGGTGATGTAACAGGGAAGCACGTGCCCTGGCGTGGCCTGGAACTGGCTGTCGGTACATGAAGTAGATCTACACTGGACACTGCCCAGTCATCAATACCCCACCACCCAGGCCAAGCGTGTGATAATCTTGCTGGTCACTGACATGTGTGTTGTCTATTGCAGGGCAGGTGTCAGGTTGTCCGCTGCCTTCCGCTGGACCAGCCTCCCATTAACAGGCAGATGACCAGGAAACCGTCAGCTGTGGTCCTGTCCGAGGAGATCCTGGAGCTCCTGGCGGCTACAGGCGGTCAGTCGTGTCTGTTTCGTTCAGTGTCCTCTTATCTGTCCTTTGTTAGTGTTCAGTGTCCTTTTATGTGTCCGTGGTTAGTGTTCAGTGTCCTCTTATCTGTCCGTGGTTAGTGTTGGGCATCTTCTTATCTGTCCGTGGTTAGTGTTGGGCGTCTTCTTATCTGTCCGTGGTTAGTGTTGGGCATCTTCTTATCTGTCCGTGGTTAGTGTTGGGCGTCCTCTTATCTGTCCGTGGTTAGTGTTGGGCGTCCTCTTATCTGTCCGTGGTTAGTGTTGGGCGTCCTCTTATCTGTCCGTGGTTAGTGTTGGGCGTCCTCTTATCTGTCCGTGGTTAGTGTTCAGTGTCCTTTTATATGTCCGTGGTTAGTGATCCGTTTTCTCTTACCTGTCCGTGGTTAGTGTTGGGTGTCCTCTTATCTGTCCGTGGTTAGTGTTGTGTGTCCTCTTATCTGTCCGTGGTTAGTGTTAGGTGTCCTCTTATCTGTCCGTGGTTAGTGTTGGGTGTCCTCTTATCTGTCAGTGGTTAGTGTTCCGTCATCTTATCTGTCCGTGGTTAGTGTTGGGCGTCCTCTTATCTGTCCGTGGCTAGTGTTGGGCATCCTCTTATCTGTCCGTGGCTAGTGTTGGGCATCTTCTTATCTGTCCGTGGCTAGTGTTGGGCATCCTGTTATCTGTCCGTGGCTAGTGTTGGGCATCCTCTTATCCGTCCGTGGTTTGTGTTGGGCGTCCTCTTATCTGTTGTCAGTGTCTTTTATGCGTGGTTTTATCTACTATTAGAAGTACTAAAATCGAGAGGTTCTATTTTATTGCACCGCGTATTACCCCATGTAACCTCATATATCTAATATCTCCTCAGGACGGCAAGACAGTTGCCGAGACCATGTGCACAGCACTTTCTCCGTGACCACACCCCCATCCAACAGTCTCCGTGACCACACCCCCATCCAACAGTCTCCTGGCCACACCCCCATCCAACAGTTCCGTGGCCACACCCACACCCAAACAGTCTCCGTGGCCACCCCCCCATCCAACAGTCTCCGTGGCCACACCCCCATCCAACAGTCTCCGTGGCCACACCCCCATCCAACAGTCTCCGTGGCCACACATCACCCAGGAGTCTCCGTGTCCACACCCCTATCCAAAGTCTCCGTGGCCACACCTCATCCAGGAGTCTCCGTGACCACACCCCATGCAACAGTCTCCTTTGGCCACACCCCCATCGAACAATCTCCGTGACCACACCCCCATCCAACAGTCTCCGTGACCACACCCCCATCCAACAGTCTCCGTGGCCACACCTCATCCAGGAGTCTCCGTGACCACACCCCTATCCAACAGTCTCCGTGGCCACACCTCATCCAGGAGTCTCCGTGAACACACCCCCATCCACAGTTCCGTGGCCACACCCCCATCGAACAGTCTCCGTGACCACCCCCCCATCCAACAGTCTCCGTGACCACACCCCCTTTCCAACAGTCTCCGGGCCCACACTCATCCAGGAGTCTCCGTGACCACACCCCCATCCAACAGTCTCCGTGGCCACACCTCATCAGGAGTCTCCGTGACCACACCCCACCCAAACAGTCTCCGTGGCCACACCCCATCAAACAGTCTCCGTGGCCACACCTCGTCCAGGAGTCTCCGTGACCACACCCCCATCCATCAGTCTCCGTGGCCACACCCCCATCGAACAGTTTCCGTGACCACACCCCATCCAACAGTCTCCGTGGCCACACCTCATCCAGGAGTCTCCGTGACCACACCCCCATCCAACAGTCTCCGTGAACACACCCATCCAACAGTCTCCGTGCCACACCCCCATCCAACAGTCTCCTTGACCACACCCCCATCCAACAGTCTCCGTGACCACACCCCCATCCAACAGTCTCCGTGACCACACCCCCATCCAACAGTCTCCGTGACCACACCCCCATCCAACAGTCTCCATGGCCACACCCCCATACAACAGTATCCGTGGCCACACCCCCATCCAACAGTCTCCGTGGCCACAGCCCAATCCAAGAGTCTCCGTGGCCACACCGCCATCCAACAGTCTCCGTGGCCACAGCCCCATCCAACAGTCTCCGTGGCCACACCACCCATCCAACAGTCTCCGTGACCACACCTCATCCAACAGTCTCCGTGGCCACACCCCCATCCAACAGTCCTCCGTGGATACACCCCATCCAGGAGTCTCTGTGATCCCACACCTCACCTGGGCGTCTCTGTGATCCCACACATTCATCCAGGCGTCTCTGTGACCACACCTTCATCCAGGAGTCTCTGTGACCCACCTCATCCAGGAGTCTCTGTGACCACACCTCATCCAGGCGTCTCTGTGATCCCACATCTCACCCGGGCGTCTCTGTGATCCCACACCTTCATCCAGGCGTCTCTGTGACCACACCTTCATCCAGGAGTCTCTGTGACCCACCTCATCCAGGAGTCTCTGTGACCCACCTCATCCAGAAGTCTCTGTGACCACACCTCAATCCAGGCGTCTCTGTGATCCCACAACTTCATCCAGGCGTCTCTGTGATCCCACCCACACCTTCATCCAGGCGCCTTTGTGACCCACCTTATCCAGGCGTCTCTGTGACCCACCTCATCCAGGCGTCTCTTTGATCCCACACCTCACCCGGGCGTCTCTGTGATACCACACCTTCATCCAGGCGTCTCTCTATGACCCACCCTCATCCAGGAGTCTCTGTGACCACACCTAATCCAGGCGTCTCTGTGATCCCACACCTTCATCCAGGAGTCTCTGTGACCCACCTCATCCAGGAGCTCTGTGCCAACCTCATCCAGGCGTCTCTGTGACCCCACACCTTAAATCAGGCGTCTCTGTGATCCCACCCACACCTTCATCCAGCGCCTCTGTGATCCACCTAATCCAGGAGTCTCTGTGACCACACCTCATCCATTTCGTCTCTGTGATCCCACACCTTCATCCAGGCGCCTCTGTGACCCACCTCATCCAGGAGTCTCTGTGACCACACCTAATCCAGGCGTCTCTGTGATCCCACACCTCATCCAGGCGTCTCTGTGATCCCACACCTTCATCCAGGAGTCTCTGTGACCCACCTCATCCAGGAGTCTCTGTGACCCACCTCATCCAGGAGTCTCTGTGACCACACCTCATCCGGCGTCTCTGTGATCCCACACCTTCATCCAGGAGTCTCTGTGACCTACCTCATCCAGGAGTCTCTGTGACCCACCTCATCCAGGAGTCTCTGTGACCACACCTCATCCAGGCGTCTCTGTGATCCCACACCTTCATCCAGGAGTCTCTGTGACCCACCTCATCCAGGATCTCTGTGACCACACCCCATCCAGGATTTTCCGTTATCCCACTCAATCCTGTAGTTTCCGTGACCACTACCTCATCCAGGGTCTACGTGACCCCACCTCATTCAAGAGTTTCCGTGACCACACCTCATCCAGGAGTCTCTGTGACCACACCTCATCCAGGCGTCTCTGTGATCCCACACCTTCATCCAGGAGTCTCTGTGACCCACCTCATCCAGGAGTCTCTGTGACCACACCCCATCCAGGATTTTCCGTTATCCCACTCAATCCTGTAGTTTCCGTGACCACACCTCATCCAGGGTCTACGTGACCCCACCTCATTCAAGAGTTTCCGTGACACACCTCATCCAGGAGTTTCTGTGACCACACCTCATCCAGGAGTCCTCCGTGACCACACCCCATCCAACAGTCCTCCGTGACCACATCCCATCCAACAGTCCTCCGTGACCACACCCCATCCAACAGTCTCGGTGACCACAACCCCATCCAGGGTCTACGTTACCCCACCTCATTCAAGAGTTTCCGTGACCACAGCCTCATCCAGGAGTTCTGTGACCACAACCTCATCCAGGAGTCTCCGTGACCACACCTCATCCATCAGTCTCCGTGACCACACCCCATCCAACAGTCTCCGTGAGCACACCCCATCCAACCCGTGACCACACCTAATCCAACAGTCTCCGTGACCACACCCCATCCAACAGTCTCCGTGGCCACACCTCATCCAACAGTCTCCGTGACCACACGTCATCCAACAGTCTCCGTGACCACACCCCATCCAACAGTCTTTGTGACCACACCCCATCCAACAGTCTCCGTAACCACACCCCCATCCAACAGTCTCCGTGGCCACACATCATCCAGGAGTCTCCGTGTCCACACCCCTATCCAAAAGTCTCCGTGGCCACACCTCATCCAGGAGTCTCCGTGACCACACCCCCATGCAACAGTCCTCCGTGGCCACACCCCAATCCAACAGTCTCCGTGGCCACACCCCCATCCAACAGTCTCCGTGGCCACACCCCCCATCCAACAGTCTCCGTGGCCACACCCCCATCCAACAGTCTCCGTGGCACATATCATCCAGGAGTCTCCGTGTCCACACCCCTATCCAAAAGTCTCCGTGGCCACACCTCATCCAACAGTCTCCGTGGCCACACCCCCATCCAACAGTCTCCGTGACCACACCCCCATCCAACAGTCTCCGTGACCACACCCCCATCCAACAGTCTCCGTGACCACACCCCCATTAATAGTCTCCGTGACCCACACCCCCACCCAACAGTCTCCGTGACCACACACCCATCCAACAGTCTCCGTGGCCACACCTCATCCAGGAGTCTCCGTGACCACACCCCCATCCAACAGTCTCCGTGACCACACACCAATCCAACAGTCTCCGTGGCCACACCTCATCCAGGAAGTCTCCGTGACCACACCCCATCCAACAGTCTCCGTGAACACACCCCATCCAACAGTCTCCGTGGCCACACCCCCATCCAACAGTCTCCTTGACCACACCCCCATCCAACAGTCTCCGTGACCACACCCCCATCCAACAGTCTCCGTGACCACACCCCCATACAACAGTATCCGTGGCCACACCCCCATCCAACAGTCTCCGTGGCCACACCCCAATCCAAGAGTCTCCGTGGCCACACCGTCATCCAACAGTCTCCGTGGCCACAGCCCCATCCAACAGTCTCCGTGGCCACACCCCCATCCAACAGTCTCCGTGACCACACCTCATCCAACAGTCTCCGTGGCCACTCCCCCATCCAACAGTCTCCGTGGATACACCCCATCCAGGAGTCTCTGTGATCCCACACCTCACCTGGTCGTCTCTGTGATCCCACACCTTCATCCAGGCGTCTCTGTGACCACACCTTCATCCAGGAGTCTCTGTGACCCACCTCATCCAGGAGTCTCTGTGACCCACCTCATCCAGGAGTCTCTGTGACCACACCACATCCAGGCGTCTCTGTGATCCCACATCTCACCCGGGCGTCTCTGTGATCCCACACCTTCATCCAGGCGTCTCTGTGACCACACCTTCATCCAGGAGTCTCTGTGACCCATCTCATCCAGGAGTCTCTGTGACCCACCTCATCCAGAAGTCTCTGTGACCACACCTCATCCAGGCGTCTCTGTGATCCCACACCTTCATCCAGGCGTCTCTGTGATCCCACCCACACCTTCATCCAGGCGCCTTTGTGACCCACCTTATCCAGGCGTCTCTGTGACCCACCTCATCCAGGCGTCTCTTTGATCCCACACCTCACCCGGGCGTCTCTGTGATCCCACACCTTCATCCAGGCGTCTCTCTATGACCCACCTCATCCAGGAGTCTCTGTGACCACACCTAATCCAGGCGTCTCTGTGATCCCACACCTTCATCCAGGAGTCTCTGTGACCCACCTCATCCAGGAGTCTCTGTGACCACACCTCATCCAGGCGTCTCTGTGATCCCACACCTTCATCCAGGCGTCTCTGTGATCCCACCACACCTTCATCCAGGCGCCTCTGTGATCCACCTAATCCAGGAGTCTCTGTGACCACACCTCATCCATTCGTCTCTGTGATCCCACACCTTCATCCAGGCGCCTTTGTGACCCACCTCATCCAGGAGTCTCTGTGACCACACCTAATCCAGGCGTCTCTGTGATCCCACACCTCATCCAGGCGTCTCTGTGATCCCACACCTTCATCCAGGAGTCTCTGTGACCCACCTCATCCAGGAGTCTCTGTGACCCACCTCATCCAGGAGTCTCTGTGACCACACCTCATCCAGGCGTCTCTGTGATCCCACACCTTCATCCAGGAGTCTCTGTGACCTACCTCATCCAGGAGTCTCTGTGACCCACCTCATCCAGGAGTCTCTGTGACCACACCTCATCCAGGCGTCTCTGTGATCCCACACCTTCATCCAGGAGTCTCTGTGACCCACCTCATCCAGGAGTCTCTGTGACCACACCCCATCCAGGATTTTCCGTTATCCCACTCAATCCTGTAGTTTCCGTGACCACACCTCATCCAGGGTCTACGTGACCCCACCTCATTCAAGAGTTTCCGTGACCACACCTCATCCAGGAGTCTCTGTGGCCACACCTCATCCAGGCGTCTCTGTGATCCCACACCTTCATCCAGGAGTCTCTGTGACCCACCTCATCCAGGAGTCTCTGTGACCACACCCCATCCAGGATTTTCCGTTATCCCACTCAATACTGTAGTTTCCGTGACCACACCTCATCCAGGGTCTACGTGACCCCACCTCATTCAAGAGTTTCCGTGACCACACCTCATCCAGGAGTCTCTGTGACCACACCTCATCCAGGCGTCTCTGTGATCCCACACCTTCATCCAGGAGTCTCTGTGACCCACCTCATCCAGGAGTCTCTGTGACCACACCCCATCCAGGATTTTCCGTTATCCCACTCAATCCTGTAGTTTCCGTGACCACACCTCATCCAGGGTCTACGTGACCCCACCTCATTCAAGAGTTTCCGTGACCACGCCTCATCCAGGAGTTTCTGTGACCACACCTCATCCAGGAGTCTCCGTGACCACACCCCATCCAACAGTCTCCGTGACCACATCCCATCCAACAGTCTCCGTGACCACACCCCATCCAACAGTCTCGGTGACCACACCCCATCCAGGGTCTACGTTACCCCACCTCATTCAAGAGTTTCCGTGACCACACCTCATCCAGGAGTTTCTGTGACCACACCTCATCCAGGAGTCTCCGTGACCACACCTCATCCATCAGTCTCCGTGACCACACCTCATCCAACAGTCTCCGTGAGCACACCCCATCCAACCCGTGACCACACCTAATCCAACAGTCTCCGTGACCACACCCCATCCAACAGTCTCCGTGGCCACACCTCATCCAACAGTCTCCGTGACCACACCTAATCCAACAGTCTCCGTGACCACACCCCATCCAACAGTCTTTGTTACCACACCCCATCCAACAGTCTCCGTGGCCACACCCCCATCCAACAGTCTCCGTGGCCACACATCATCCAGGAGTCTCCGTGTCCACACCCCTATCCAAAAGTCTCCGTGGCCACACCTCATCCAGGAGTCTCCGTGACCACACCCCCATCCAACAGTCTCCGTGGCCACACCCCCATCGAACAGTCTCCGTGACCACACCCCCATCGAACAGTCTCCGTGACCACACCCCCATCCAACAGTCTCCGTGGCCACACCTCATCCAGGAGTCTCCGTGACCACACCCCCATCCAACAGTCTCCGTGGCCACACCCCATCAAACAGTCTCCGTGGCCACACCTCGTCCAGGAGTCTCCGTGACCACACCCCCATCCATCAGTCTCCGTGGCCACACCCCCCATCGAACAGTCTCCGTGACCACACCCCATCCAACAGTCTCCGTGGCCACACCTGATCCAGGAGTCTCCGTGACCACACCCCCATCCAACAGTCTCCGTGAACACACCCCATCCAACAGTCTCCGTGGCCACACCCCCATCCAACAGTCTCCGTGACCACACCCCCATCCAACAGTCTCCGTGACCACACCCCCATCCAACAGTCTCCGTGACCACACCCCCATCCAACAGTCTCCGTGACCACACCCACATCCAACAGTCTCCGTGGCCACACCCCAATCCAACAGTCTCCGTGGCTACACCCCAATCCAACAGTCTCCGAGGCCACACCCCCATCCAAGAGTCTCCGTGGCCACACCCCCATCCAACAGTCTCGGTGGCCACACCCCCATACAAGAGTCTCCGTGGCCACAGCCCCATCCAACAGTCTCCGTGGCCACACCCCCATCCAACAGTCTCCGTAACCACACCTCATCCAACGGTCTCCGTGGCCACACCCCCATCCAACAGTCTCCGTGACCACACCCCATCCAACAGTCTCCGTGACCACACCCCCATACAACAGTCTCCGTGGCCACACCCCCATGCAACAGTCTCCGTGGCCACACCCCCATCCAACAGTCTCCGTGGTCACAACCCCATCCAACAGTCTCCGTGACCACACCCCCATTAACAGTCTCCGTGACCACACCCCCACCCAACAGTCTCCGTGACCACACACCCATCCAACAGTCTCCGTGGCCACACCTCATCCAGGAGTCTCCGTGACCACACCCCCATCCAACAGTCTCCGAGAACACACCCCATCCAACAGTCTCCGTGGCCACACCCCCATCCAACAGTCTCCTTGACCACACCCCCATCCAACAGTCTCCGTGACCACACCCCCATCCAACAGTCTCCGTGACCACACCCCCATCCAACAGTCTCCGTGACCACACCCCCATCCAACAGTCTCCATGGCCACACCCCCATACAACAGTATCCGTGGCCACACCCCCATCCAACAGTCTCCGTGGCCACACCCCAATCCAAGAGTCTCCGTGGCCACACCGCCATCCAACAGTCTCCGTGGCCACAGCCCCATCCAACAGTCTCCGTGGCCACACCCCCATCCAACAGTCTCCGTGACCACACCTCATCCAACAGTCTCCGTGGCCACACCCCCATCCAACAGTCTCCGTGGATACACCCCATCCAGGAGTCTCTGTGATCCCACACCTCACCTGGGCGTCTCTGTGATCCCACACCTTCATCCAGGCGTCTCTGTGACCACACCTTCATCCAGGAGTCTCTGTGACCCACCTCATCCAGGAGTCTCTGTGACCCACCTCATCCAGGAGTCTCTGTGACCACACCTCATCCAGGCGTCTCTGTGATCCAACATCTCACCCGGGCGTCTCTGTGATCCCACACCTTCATCCAGGCGTCTCTGTGACCACACCTTCATCCAGGAGTCTCTGTGACCCACCTCATCCAGGAGTCTCTGTGACCCACCTCATCCAGAAGTCTCTGTGACCACACCTCATCCAGGCGTCTCTGTGATCCCACACCTTCATCCAGGCGTCTCTGTGATCCCACCCACACCTTCATCCAGGCGCCTTTGTGACCCACCTTATCCAGGCGTCTCTGTGACCCACCTCATCCAGGCGTCTCTTTGATCCCACACCTCACCCGGGCGTCTCTGTGATCCCACACCTTCATCCAGGCGTCTCTCTATGACCCACCTCATCCAGGAGTCTCTGTGACCACACCTAATCCAGGCGTCTCTGTGATCCCACACCTTCATCCAGGAGTCTCTGTGACCCACCTCATCCAGGAGTCTCTGTGACCACACCTCATCCAGGCGTCTCTGTGATCCCACACCTTCATCCAGGCGTCTCTGTGATCCCACCCACACCTTCATCCAGGCGCCTCTGTGATCCACCTAATCCAGGAGTCTCTGTGACCACACCTCATCCATTCGTCTCTGTGATCCCACACCTTCATCCAGGCGCCTCTGTGACCCACCTCATCCAGGAGTCTCTGTGACCACACCTAATCCAGGCGTCTCTGTGATCCCACACCTCATCCAGGCGTCTCTGTGATCCCACACCTTCATCCAGGAGTCTCTGTGACCCACCTCATCCAGGAGTCTCTGTGACCCACCTCATCCAGGAGTCTCTGTGACCACACCTCATCCAGGCGTCTCTGTGATCCCACACCTTCATCCAGGAGTCTCTGTGACCTACCTCATCCAGGAGTCTCTGTGACCCACCTCATCCAGGAGTCTCTGTGACCACACCTCATCCAGGCGTCTCTGTGATCCCACACCTTCATCCAGGAGTCTCTGTGACCCACCTCATCCAGGAGTCTCTGTGACCACACCCCATCCAGGATTTTCCGTTATCCCACTCAATCCTGTAGTTTCCGTGACCACACCTCATCCAGGGTCTACGTGACCCCACCTCATTCAAGAGTTTCCGTGACCACACCTCATCCAGGAGTCTCTGTGACCACACCTCATCCAGGCGTCTCTGTGATCCCACACCTTCATCCAGGAGTCTCTGTGACCCACCTCATCCAGGAGTCTCTGTGACCACACCCCATCCAGGATTTTCCGTTATCCCACTCAATCCTGTAGTTTCCGTGACCACACCTCATCCAGGGTCTACGTGACCCCACCTCATTCAAGAGTTTCCGTGACCACACCTCATCCAGGAGTTTCTGTGACCACACCTCATCCAGGAGTCTCCGTGACCACACCCCATCCAACAGTCTCCGTGACCACATCCCATCCAACAGTCTCCGTGACCACACCCCATCCAACAGTCTCGGTGACCACACCCCATCCAGGGTCTACGTTACCCCACCTCATTCAAGAGTTTCCGTGACCACACCTCATCCAGGAGTTTCTGTGACCACACCTCATCCAGGAGTCTCCGTGACCACACCTCATCCATCAGTCTCCGTGACCACACCCCATCCAACAGTCTCCGTGAGCACACCCCATCCAACCCGTGACCACACCTAATCCAACAGTCTCCGTGACCACACCCCATCCAACAGTCTCCGTGGCCACACCTCATCCAACAGTCTCCGTGACCACACGTCATCCAACAGTCTCCGTGGCCACACCCCAATCCAAGAGTCTCCGTGGCCACACCGTCATCCAACAGTCTCCGTGGCCACAGCCCCATCCAACAGTCTCCGTGGCCACACCCCCATCCAACAGTCTCCGTGACCACACCTCATCCAACAGTCTCCGTGGCCACTCCCCCCATCCCAACAGGTCTCCGTGGATACACCCCATCCAGGAGTCTCTGTGATCCCACACCTCACCTGGTCGTCTCTGTGATCCCACACCTTCATCCAGGCGTCTCTGTGACCCACACCTTCATCCAGGAGTCTCTGTGACCCACCTCATCCAGGAGTCTCTGTGACCCACCTCATCCAGGAGTCTCTGTGACCACACCACATCAGGCGTCTCTGTGATCCCACATCTCACCCGGGCGTCCTCTGTGATCCCACACCTTCATCCAGGCGTCTCTGTGACCACAACCTTCATCCAGGAGTCTCTGTGACCCATACTCATCCAGGAGTCTCTGTGACCCACCTCATCCAGAAGTCTCTGTGACCACACCTCATCCGGCGTCTCTGTGA